>VMDR010000936.1:160000-161269 GCA_007922815.1 Macrotus californicus
ATATTTTCAGAACTATTGTGAAATATTACTGGCCATAAAAATTAAATGTTTTGTGCTTAAATGTTAGTATTATGGACAGTGGGTTTTATAAATTAAATGGCTTTCACTTTTATAAATTGATTCATTTCAATCTCAGTAATGTCTCTTACAAAATAGTGACATTACAAACTAACAAGTTTGAAAAAAGCTAATTCTCATTTAATCCATGTATTAGTTAATTATTGCAAGTATCAGGGTATTCTCAAGCTAGTAGAATGATGTACACTAGGTACATCCCTATAATAACTTATTTAAATGGCATATGCTATTTGAAAGAAATAAGGAATGATTTCGGTTTCTTTATTTGAAATATTTTAAATTTATATCATTAGTATTTTATCATGAATGTACTATTACATTGTTCATTAGATTTTTTAATTTGATGGAATTTATCTCTGTTGAAATAATTTTAAACAACGCTTAGTTATCATTAGCAAAACCGACAAAACCACTGCATTGTGGTGGTTCTGTTAGGTCTGGATAGTTCAAGGAGCATCTCTGATGTTGAGCATCTGCGCTTGAGGAGGAATCGGCAGTAGACGCGCCCGTGCGTCCGTCGAGATGGAAAAAGCATTTGAGCGAGTGGGAGAACCCAGGACACGGCTTCCATCCCGTGCCCATCGGGAATGACACTTTTACCGAGTGACAGGCAGGCCAGTGGTCCTGCCGTGAGAGGGGCCGTGCCTCTGTGTTTGGAGGGAGTTGCTGTGCTAGCCAGTCTCCCTCTCACAGCAGTGCAGGCCCTGTCTGGCCAGACTTAAACATGTTTCTTTTCGTTTCTGTGAAAACTCTTTCAGGGCCAAACCGAGTAAAATACCCACAAAACTGTGGGTATGCAGGCGGCATATAATTTGGTAGCTGAAGGCACTTGTTGGGCATTTTGGCTTAAAACTTTTAGTAACGATTTTGGAATTTGTGGAGCTCCGTAATTTAGGAATGTAAGGCTTGAAAAAAAGAGGTTAATAGACCCAGAAAATCTCTTAGTAATAAAAAGCTATTTATACATAGAAAATTATATTAAAAATAACACATTAAACTACTAAGTCATATATCTTTACAGGTTTGAGACTGTGAGGCTGATATAATAAATTAAAGTTTATCTTCCTGCATCTAGGATTGTTCATTTTTCTGATCTACTAAATTAAGCACAAAGAATACTGGTTTCTTAGAGAGAAATGTGGTATTAAACATTTGCTTTAACTGTTCAGTTCCAGTAGATGGCTTCAGTTC
>VMDR010000937.1:0-161078 GCA_007922815.1 Macrotus californicus
AACCAAATGGAAATGTCAACATTGAAAAAAACATTTCACATTAACAGCAATTAAGAATTCAATGAATTATACATACTGAAGAGACAAAAATAGTGAACTGGAAAATAGATTAGATGTACTAGTTATAAATATCCACATTGAAGCACAGAGAGAAAAGAAGATCACAGACAAATTATTGAACTCTAATGCTCCTCAGTCTCCTCATCTGTAAAATGGAAATAGTTATAATGATAATAGCTATGTTATAGGGTTGTTGTAAAGATTGAATTAGCTTAATATATAAATATACTATAAATATACAACTATATATAAATATATAAAGCTTCTAGTAAAGTGACTGACATAACAGATGCTATGTAAGTCTTCCCTTCTTACTATTATTACATCTTGAAGATTACTCTGTACTAACAGTGTAGCATTGCTTTATGCCACCCCCTCATTGTTTTTAATAGCTGGACAGCATTCTATATTATGTGCATAACATGATTTATTTAAACAATCTCTGTTGAAGACATTTAGGATAGTCTTTTGTTTGTGTACATGTACTAATACATGAGCTTATAAAATAATTATGTAGCTGTATAATTTCAAAAATACATACATTTTAAAAATTGATAGGTATTTACAGTTTTCCAAATGGTAGCACTGTCCCAGGAATAGCATCCACGAGTGGCTATCCCCTCAGACTTATCGATTCAGCGTGTTATCACATGTTTTCACGTGGCCAACCTAATGGTGTCTAATTTTAGAGTAATTGGAATTTTTCTTACTGTGATTTCAAGCTTTTTTTAAAAAAGTATTTAAAGGCCATCTCTACTTTATTTTCTGTTCATGTTCCTTTGCCAATGTTTGTATTAAATTGCTAGGTTTTTCTCTTACTGACTTGTAGACACCATTTATGTAGTTAGGTTATTAGTGACTTGTCATTTCTGTTGCAAACATTTTTATATTAGTTTGTTGTTTGTCTTTTGACTTTGTTTATGGCATTTTTTGCAAGCAGAAAGTTTTAATTTTGTGTATTCAAATTTATCATTCCTTTCTTTTACTGCCTATTTTATGTCCTGTTTAGGAGTGTCTTCCTCCAGATTTTTGCTCTATGTTTGAATTATTTCAAGTTGAGCAGTGTTAAGATTAGATTAAAATTTGAAAAATTATTCTCTGCCTGTCATTTAAAGAACAGATGGGGAGGGAGCAAGACTAGAGGTAAGGGCCCCTATTCAGAGGTTTTTTATACTAATTCGAATCAGGGATAAAAGAGGCTTGAGATTAAAGCAGGAGGGGAATGACGTGAAGAAGCGTCTAGAACACAAAATCAAAAGAGTTTGATTATCTTTGGACATGAGGGGTAAGAGGCAGGGAGACCTCTACACCACACCCTGATTTCTGGCCCAGGCCACGGGGAGTCTCAAATGCACCCCCTTCTCTTTATCCCCATGCTACCACCTTAATTCAGACTTTGCCTCCTGTGTGAACTGCTCCAGTAACTTCCTAATGAGTCTCCTTGCCTTGCTTCTCTCTAGTTCATTTCCAACTTATTGCTAACGGGATTGTTCAGATAACAGGAGAGAAACAAAGTTAATTGTTTAAAAAGCCACAGTGAATAAAAACAAATAAATACTGTGCTTGGTATGTAAGAACACTTATAATATGGCTCTTTCCTTGTCAACCACTCCACACTGACCTCTAAACCTTACTCCACCGCCAGACAGAACAGGTCCTCACACATCTCTGCACCCTTGTCCTTGCCGTGGCAGGCAGAGCAATGGTCCCTTGGGAATGTTCGTGTTCTAATCCCTGCAGGCTGTGAAAATTTTACTTTACTTGGCAAAGGGGAATTAAGGCTGCTAATCAGTTGAGCACACAATAGGGAAATCCTTTTGGATTATCTGAGTGGGCCCAGTGGTATCACAGTGTCCTTAAAATTGGAAGAGGGAGGCAGTGTGAGAAGGACTCAGCCAGCCGTTGCTGGCTTTGAAGATGGAGGAAGGGGCCACAAGCCAAGGAATGCTGGCGGCTTCTGGAAATCCTCCCACAGAGTCTCCAGAAAGGAATGTAGCTCCACTGACACCCTGGTTTTATCCCAGGGAGACCCATGTCAGACTTCTGACCTCCAGAACTAAAAGATAATAAATCTGCCATGTTGTAAGCCACTAAATATGCAGGAATTTTTTATAACAGTAATAGAAAACTAACATGCTCAGCATATTCTCTGCCTGAAAGGCCCTTTTCTCAATTGCTTCATCTAATTTAATGTCACCTCTTCTGGAAAATGTTCTAGATTCCTACAAGCAGAGGGAGTCCACAGTCTCCAGAGGCTCCCATATTGTATTTTATATATATATATATATATATATATATATTTTTTTTTTTTTTTTTGCATATCTCTTTGCAGCCCTGCAGGCTGCAGTATAATTGATCAGGTTTTATATTTCTCTCTCCCACTAAGTAGAAATTTGTTCACGAGGGTTGGGATTGTCTCTAATTTATTTTTGTTTCCCCAGGAAACAAAAGGACCTAGAACTTAGGGAGGAAAGAAAGAAGACAGATAAGAAAATAGGGCAAATGATGTAATCACTTGACCAAGGAGCCACAGTTGTTTAGAGTTTGCTGGAACCAGAGGTCAGGGCTCACCATGCAGCTGACCCAGGGGATTGGGGATCCTCTGCAGAGCAAGGAGCTCTCTTACCAGGTCTTCCTGCACTGCTCCTCCAAAGCTGTCCTGGTCCCAGACCCCTTTTTCATTGGGCACCTGGAGAAATGTCTCAGCTCCAACACATTAATTTCTGCCTGCCTGTTGCTTAGATGTTTAAACCCAATCACAAGCCCTGTGATAGTCAATCCGTTGGTAGGTTTGTATTGAGCACCCATGTATACTGAGCACAATTCTAGTATCTAAAGGGAAGAGTGAGATAAAGTCCTGGCCTTTAGTGACTATTTCCTGGCTGGAGAAACAGATTATGACCAGATGAAAAGTGCGTGGCAGAACAGGACATAAATTACACTAGAGGTCAATAAGACAGAGCTAGGGGTCCAACAGGAGTCCCAGCCACATGTGAACAGAATCCAGGGAGAAGCTTTTGAGGGCTGAGACCCTTGAGCAGTAGGATGGCTGAGGCTGGGCACAACCAAGTTTTCTGGGGGTTTCAGAGGGGGTTGCCATTGCTAAAGACCTTGAATGCTGTGGATTTCAGTTAGGGCGGGGCCAGGAGAGAATGTATAGGATTCTGCAGCCAAGTGCATTCATTTATACAATGGACAAACTCTTAAGCCACTACTATGTCTAGGAATAGGGCAGGAGAATGCAAACTGGCAATACAAAGCTGAAGGCCACTGAAAAGCCATTCTTGTGGGGCTCATACTGTCATCCAGCCTGGTTAACATCGAGGTCAAAAAATACCCAAGATGTTTGATAAATAAATGCCTATGGGTGGTTGAGAAATTAGTCCAGCCGGGAAGTTACAGGGGAGGCTTCTTAAAATAAGAAGCCTCCTAACTTGACCTTGAAGGATAGTCAAGCTAATGATAGGCGGGGATAGGGAGGGCAGGTAGGGTTGAGAAGTTGGTTCCTTTAAGGTGCATGCATTTTAATGGAGCTTTATTTTCTGCATTGTTAAAGCTTAATGGTTCCCTGAAATCATACGGACACAAAGGGAAGGCAGAGCAGTTCAGCACACAGCACACTGTGCCCTGAGCAAAGGCGGGTCTCCCTGTGTGGAACAGTCCCCCACTGTTTCCCATGACAGCCTGGGCTGGCCTTAGAAGTCAAACAGGGGCCCTTAAACAGAACAACCCCCCAGCAGCAAAGGGATGACTGTGGGCTGAGTTACCCCAGGACAACACCTGCAGGAATGGTACTCTAATAGCAGCGGCAGGAAATCACTTTGGCCCCACTCAAGGGGAGCACCCAAGGAGAGGTTGGTCTTAATTACATTTGCATTCATAGCTCCTTGCCCATTGGGGTTCCTCCTCACTGAGTCCCCACTAAGCCAAATGTATGCTGGCCGACTTTCTTACTTGAGGGGTGGGATGAACACATGCCTGCGTGGGCAGATGGATGGAGAAGAGAGATGGGTTAATGCCTTTCTGTCTGTTGCCGCTGAATATTAGAGGCTTCTCGGACCGTCCATTTCCTCTTCTGTCGTCAGAGACGGGACTGAGACGGACTTTACCACATGTCATATGGACAGTTGTGTAGGTCATCTGTTCACAAGTCCCATGGGGATGCTTAGGTGGTCATGGAAGAGAGGAATGCTGGAGCGGGTCTGAGGTTTGAGGACTGTGATAGTGGCTCCCTTAGTTCGTGAATGGGAAGGTCAAGGTGAAGGAACACGTCCAAGGCGGTTTGCAGTGCCTGTTCTAGGGATTTAGTTCACTGGTGGTGGCTGCCTGCCTTCCAGGACTGGGATTTGTTGATGCACAATCTCTGCCCTGTCTCTTCCGGTCAGAGGTCAGCAGGCAGTTGACAGTTTAATGACAACTTATAACAGAAAACATAACAAACATGTTAACTTGAGAACTCAGGTATTTCTGCTGTCCAATAGCCCAGGCAGGAGTGTGAGGACGTAGAGATCCAAGCTCCCCTCACTCAACAGGAGTGACCCCTGGGCTTCTGCCCTCCTAGCCCTGAGACTACAGGAAGGAGGTGGCCAGGCCTGCTTTAGATGGAGGTCTCAGGAGGAATGTTCTCAGGTCCAAGGCTGCTCTGACTTGACCCAGGGAGGGTTGGAGTGGGGAAAGGAAAAGGAGGCTGCTTTTATTTTCCAAAGAATCCTCCAGCACTTCTCTAGGCCAGGCCTTGAGGTCCTGGCCCTGGTCCAATTTGGGTAATTACATTTTCCCTATGCAAACTGCCCCCCTGAATTTGCACAGACAAGCTGGTGAGGCCCCACCACCTTGGCAGCCTCCACAGCCTTGATCCAACACTGGTCCATTGGCCTCCTTCTTGACCCCTCGGGGGAGGCCTGGTTCCCAGTCAGCAGCACCAGCATCCGTGCTCGATGCGGCCCTGATGTTGGTGGTTGGCTTGGACACCAGAGAGGTTTTGAATTGCTCTGAAGGCTCTTGAAACCATCCAGGTGGAGAAGACCCAGAGGAAAGACCAGAGGTGACTGCAGCAGACTGGACCATGGGCACGCCCTAAGCCTGCCCCCGGGACAAGTGAATTCCTGTCGCTCAACCTGTTTCTTCATCTCTGAAATGTGAGATGGACAAAGATTAGTCATTTCCAAATCTTTTTAGCCTCACTTTCATTTTTTTTCAATAAATACTTAAAGAATTTTTTAGAAAGCCATTATATGATGAAGATTAAGCTAGGAGTCTTCTAAGTATCTGTGGTGCCTCTTCAGATGGCCTTTGCCTAGATGAGAACTAGTGACCTTCTGAAAGAATACTTAGCTGCTCTGTCTCTCAGTTTTCCCACCTGTGGAATGGGTATACACCCACCTGGAAAGGTTGCTGTAAGCACTAAATGAATTCATCCACTAAAGCACTAGCAGTAATAACAGTTAACTTTAGCTCTGTGCCAGGCACTGTTCTGTGTGCTACACTTACAATAACTCAGGCAAACCTGACAACAGCCCTATGAGTTAGGTACTATTGCTGTCCCCATTTCACAGATGAGGGAGTGAAAGACAGAGAGGTTAAGTTACTTTCGAATGGCTACACAGCCAACAAGGGCAGAATGGGACTGGAATCGGGGCAAGCTGGTGCCAGAGCTCAAAATCTTAGTGAAGAAACTACCCTGTCCTCTCTGTCCTGTGGTCAGCCCTCAGCATTATTCAAAGCCCTTTGCAACATTAGCTTTCTGGAATTCTGGACCATTTCAATGAGATTATAAATGTAAAAGTTCTCTGCACGGTATCTACCACAAGGCAGGGAGTCAAAAGGGTTTAAATTTCCATCCCCCTTTCTTCTCGTCTGTGCTCATTTTAGTCTTGATGTATATTCACATCATTGCAGGAAATCCTATCCACCTTTTTTAAAAAATATACATTCATAACTTAAGAGACATTATCATTGAGATATGTTTGCTCAGAACCATTGTTTCCCTCTACCTGCCTCTCCTCTCTCTCTCCTTCTCTCTCAGCTCCTCCCCATCATCTTGAGAATTTGAAACGTCACATTAAGTCTTAACAGTTGACTTTGCATCCATGTTCTCCAGACTGTGCTTGTCTCCAGGACAGACTATGCTCCCTCTACTGTGACTCTCCTCACAAGAGCGCAGGGCTTGGCACGTAGCAGATGCTCAAAGGAACGTTTATTGAGTGACTGAAGCGAGAAATGGAACGTATGAGTGGGTGGTTGGCATCAGGTCTGGTCTAAGTAAATTGCGAGAGGAAGTGACGAAGACCCTCATGAATCAGACCGCGGCTCTGTCTGGACGTGATAAGCCCAGGGAGCCAGGGCGGGTTCCGAGGAGGAGGACACATGCACAAAGCATGCCGCGCTGAGGAAGCTCTGCAGGGGCAGGCTGAGGTGCCACCAGGGCCTGGTCGTGTGCAGACACAGTGGGTACTCTGGGGCTGGCAGTGGCCATGGAGGCAGGGTGGCGGAGGTGAGATCTGAGCCCCTGGGGCTCTTTGGGACAGGCATTGCAGAGCTTGGCAACTGCTTCGGTAGAGGGGATGTGGGAGCAGGAGAAACTGGAGACATGGTTCCCAGCTTTCTGACCTCAGAGGCTGAAAGGGTAGTGGCTCCTCTGGCCCCATGGCACAGGGGGTGGCAACAGCTCGAGGATGAGGGTGACAGTGGGAAACAAGGAGAATTCTGCCATCTACACAGGATGCCCTTTAACCCTTTCGGTACGAGCGCCGGATATATCCGGCGCCCATCTGATGACCTGTGTGGACGAGCACTGGATATATCCGGCGCCCATACATGGCTCACCTTGTACAGCGGGAGTGTCGCTGTGGAAAGAGCACTCGTACTGAAAGGGTTTTAAAGAGGAGAAAATGCCCACCCTGGCAATAACCAGATGGAAGAGGAGGGGAGGAGGAACAGAAACATCCCAAGAGTCACGAGCTCCCCAGAGATGTGAGAAGCAGCCACTGAGGGTGAGGTCCCGGGGCAGCAGATGACCAATTTCAGTTTGCTCTGTTTCTGTTTGCAGAGTTGTCTGTTGTGAGGACTCTGAGTCACTTGTTATGCCAGACCAGACAGGCTGCTTCCCATGCCAGTTTCCTCGGCGGGCTTCGGCAGCACAGAGCCAGGGGTCACCCGACATTCGCTCAGTCAGCAGGCATCTATCACCCGCCTTCTGGGAACCCAGTCCTGCACTGGGGTGTAGTGCACGCTGCCAGGCCATTTAGACCAGGGTTGGGGCAGGTGCAGGCCGCTGTCTTTCCCCAGCCAGGAGCTGGCCGCGGGTAATCTCTCATTGCACTTGTAGGTGACTCATAGACGGTCCCAAACTGAGCAGGGGACAGCATCTGTAGGAACAGAGAACAGCACGCATCTTCTACTTCAGTTTCTGTCTCCTTCACTTCCCACGGTTGTCTTCCTGTCTGAGAGCCCTGCGGTGTCCCTGGACTTGGTCCTCCACTTTTGGGGCCTGGACTGCTCTGGCCTGACGCCAGGTACCCTTGGCTCTCTCAGTCCGGGCTCACAGCCCCAACTCCCTGACCCGCTGCTCCCCAGCTCCGCCTCAGCCAAGAAGCTCCCATTGAGACAACAGCGAGGCCACACAGGGGTTGTGGGCTGCACTAGCACACGCTGGCTCCCAGCATGCGCCCCCTCAGCGGGCATGCTCCCCCATGTGAATGCACCTCCCTGACCTGCCCATCTCTTCTCCTGGTCTCACGAGAGGCCCCTCTCCCTCCCATTAGCAGCGGAAGAAGATAACTGAGAAGACGACATATGCTCTCCACACAGAGGCGCTCGTTCACGTCAGTGGTGGCCGTTTGAACGTGGTCCATGTGTGGCTCATGTGTGTGGCATGTTATTGTGTGTGTGTGCACTCGCCTGTGCTTTCTGCATGAGCCAACCACTCAAAATTCGTTTATTTCCCTTTTACGATCACTCTCACCCCCTCTGTACAGCACCAGGACGGGCCTGGCGTTCCAGGAATCGCTTGCAAGCGGTCCCCCCAGCCTCGAGCCGGCCTCTGCTGTCCCCATGCAGTGCAAGTAATGGGTCCTCCCAGGGACAATTTGCATAAAGGATAAATAAGAGAAACACAATGTGAAGTTTATTCATTTTTAAATCCTGCAGCGTTTGTGATTGAAGGCCCAAGCTCAGATGTTTGCCGGATGCGTCCCATTAAGACTCGGGGCTTTGTCTAATGTCTGCTCTGTTCCTGCAGGGGGGTGTAATGTGTACTCCTTCTCCACACTGGAGTGCCGTTTCCAGAGCCTTCCGCTCGACAAGGGACAGGGGAACGGCGGGCTGTGTTCCCTTCTACCAGGCCCCCTCACTTTAATTTGCTGTAACAGAGCCAGCACATTAAATACAAAACATATTGATGCTCTTGAGAGCCCTGGAGGGTCTTTACCCTTCCTTGTCAGAGGAGGCTGGCACGCCGGGAGGGAGAGATGGTGTTGGGCATGCATGCTGAGTGGCGTCTCTGGCAGGTCACAGTGGATCGTCTACCAGGAACTGTGCCCTCCCAGAGGACAGAGGGTGGGCAGAGGGACAGAGGTGCCATCGTGCATGCCTCAGAGTGAGAGGGGGCATGTGGACAGAAGGGCACCCTCATCTCCAGGGCCTTTGTGGACACAGCAGTGGTTTGTGGACTAACAACAAAGAATAAATGGAAGGGAAGGAGGAAGGGAAGGAGGGAAGGAAGGAAAGGAAGAGGGAAAGAAAGAATGGAAGGGAGAGAGGGAAGGGAGGGACAGGAGAAAGAGGGAGGGGTGAGGAATGCAGACAGAATGCCACCCAGCAGAAGTGATTGACCGAACTGGTCACTCCCAGGTTGGTATCAATTAGCAAGTTCCCAAGATGGTGCAAGAGTTAGAGGAGGCTGGACAGGGCTCTAAGTTTTGGCATTTCTCTATTCAAAATGCCCTGGGCTCCCAGAATTTGGCAGGGTAGACCTGCTTGTCATATTGTAAATATTTGTCCTAACAAGTGATACAAGAAGAATAGAGGGCTCTCCTCCAGCAGACCCACCATTTTTCTAACAGTGTGCCTCCGGGGTTTGAAGAAGCAGAACGGAGAGAGAAAACAAAACAGCTGTCCCAGTCCGGCAGGACAGGGCAGGCCAACACCCAGATCTCCACTGGGCATGAACTTCATATTTTTTTCTCACCTGGTAAAGAGCTCCAGAACTCTGGGGTGAGCACTTGCCTTCCCACCCCATCCCCGTACCACCGAAGTGATGAACTATTGAGCAATTAATTTAGTCTTCTCTTGACAAATGCACCTGATCCTAGCAGCTCCCGTACGTGCCGTGGCTTTCCTGTGCTGTTGTACACATATGGCTTCTAATCCTCACAGCTCCAGGAGTTACTGTTATGAGAACACTGAGATCTGGATGGTACCAATACATTTCAGATGATTGCAGAGCTAACAATTGACCGACCTCTAATGCAAATCCAGTCCTGTGGCTGGTGGAGATTGTGGTGTTCTGGTGGTGACGATTGGTGATGGTGGGAGTGACTGTGTTGTTGGCCTTGGTGGTGACAGCTGTTGTGTTGGTGGAGGTGGCAAATGATGAGGGTAGTCATGATGGTTTGGGTGGTGTTCTGCTTTGTCTATGGTATGGACATTCTGCAGGCTCCTTCACTCTGGAAAGTGATGCTGGCTGGTACCTACAGCCGCCCCAGCATTCTCCTTCTGTGACGTAACCCATCAGTGCTCCGGCCGTGCAGGGTGGGCTCAGAATCTTTCTCTGTCCTCGGCTGGCCTCTGCAGCCTAAGTAGGCCTGCGGTGGGAGATGGAAGAAGTTCAAGGAAGCCACCCAGTGAGGGGCCAGAGTGAGATCATTTATCTTCCTTCAATAAAAAGGTATCTTTAACTCTGTGTCAAGGGTAACTCATTAATCCTTGTGTGGGTTGAGAGCTTCATTAAAAATACAATCCAATTAATTATGTGCATGCTTTTTTTTTTGTCAGAACTGGACTGATTTTGGCTTTTTGTGGGCAAAGTGATCTTAGGGAATGGCCACTCACTGATAATCCCAGTATTGCCGGCGGCTTGCCTAGGGTGCGTTGTTATACAGAGTGTGTGTGTGCGCCCGCTGGGAGGGCTGGCAAGTAGAGGCTCTAGGCTTGATTGGAAGGCTAAGGAAATTAAAGCACTTATCCAGGATGGGCACCTGTGTCTTCCTTGGTAGATCTAAGGTGATTCCTTTGCTTCTGGTCACTGACTCCCTGAGGCTCCTGAATCCATTTTCTCCATCGACAGCCTTAGGGATGGGGAGTTGTTACCAACTAACTTTTATTGGATCGTCGTGCTTCTTGGAACAACCTTCGGTGCTCTGCCTACCCCACAGAATTAACGAATCAGGTGAAACTGGGTATTTCAGAGGACTTTGAAAAGTATGCAAGGCTATTGAAATGCAAACATTACTATTTGATTAACAGTATGAGTTACAGTCTTTGTTGTAGTTTTTTGATTTCTCGGTCCCCCAGATTATTTTTCTCAGCTGCCCTTCGTACTCTCAGCCAGTTACAGAGTCTGCATCCTCTAGCTCAGGTCAGTGGTTGTCAGACTTGAGCTGGCGGCTGTCCCGAGTCCCTGACTCGGTGCGTCTGGGGTGTGTCCCGAGAATTTGCATTTTTAATTTCCCAGGTGGCAGTGCTGCTGCTCATCCCAAGCTATACTTTGAGAGCTCCTGGATGAGAGTTACTGCTCTAATTCTTTGATGTGCTTTGTACTTATATAGATCTCTTGTAGCTTGATTACATCCCAGCTGTGTCACAGCATCCCTGTGAGGTGGACGAAATGTGGGGAGTGTTAGGGATATTTCATAAATGCACAGAAGAGAGATACGGAGGGCCTGACGGTGAATCAGTGGCCAAATGGGGATAAAATCAGGAATTTTGGGGATGTCCATTTCATTGTCCTTTGTGTTGGGCTGGACTGCTCCCTACTGGCTGGTTCCTCATGGTCACTAGCCCCCACAGCTCTGGCTGGTGACAAGTTGCTGGGCTGTCCTCGGAGTTCAGAGTTGCAGCTTCTCGTAGCTGGTGCTGTGAGGCGTCTGTTTGTTTCGATGAAGCTGTACAGTCAAGGAATGAGTTCTCGCTTTTACAGCCACAGTGTTTATCAGATTCTGCAGAAGGGAACTGTCCCCTCTGTCCCTCTTTTCTCCCAAAGCAGCAAGGTAGGTGCTTTGATTTAGGTGCAGCAGACCCTCTGCAAGAAGGCAGAGTCCCCCGTCTGCAGCTGACTTCTCACCCACAGGCTTCCCTGGACCCAGTGACAAGCATTCCCTTGAGCAAATTTCAGCCAGGTTCCTCGGAGTCCTCTTCTTCACTAGCCCTTGTCCTTGGCTCTCAGAGCCCAATTTTATTAAAGAATTCTGTCAAACCAGGGAGTCTAGAACGGCCCGCTCTTGATATCTGATGAAGCTCTTCTTCCTCCACCCTTGAGAGCTGAGTTCCTCTTGAGTCGTTTTCCTCCTTGCCCTGCCCCACCCTGGCTATCGAATCTCAACTGGTCCGGTTGGGTCAGGAGTTGAGTTTAGTTTCTCTCCCTTATTGCAATAGTCTATCTTGCCATTGTTGACAAGAGCCTGGTGAATTATTTTTCTTTAGCACCAGAAATGCACTTGATGTTCCTTCTGTGCTAAACCGGGGTACCAATGGGTGTCCTCAAAAATGGGTGACTCATTGACCTAGCTCATGAACTCTCATTGTTTGGAGTGATGGGTAATTTATCCACATTCTTCTAAAACTGCCCTTTGCCAACACCACACCTGGAGGCACCAGCAGCCCAGGGAAGAGACCATTGGTGCTTAAGTCCCCTCCCCACACCCTGCTGTGGAGACCCCCTCTTTCCCACCTAGAGGTCCAGGGTCTTGTTGGATCCCAGGTAAGGCTAGATCTGGTTCCAGACAGGGACTGGAAAGGCCTGAGGCCCTGGGAGAGGTGAGTTAGAACAGCACCGAGCCTTTCCAAGCTGCTCAGCTGAGAAAGGTGGTGATGTTGGGCGTGAAAACCAACACGTGAACTATACACACAAACTACAAGCACTTAGTCCTGCAAAGCCACAGAGAAAAGCTAAACCTTTCGGGGTTTTTTCTTTTCTTTTCTCCCCTCTCCCTTTCTAGATTCACAGCAGTCTTCTTCGGGTGGAGCGGGTTTGTCTGCTGTTATTATGGCTGCCGCTGCTCTTGGATGCCTCTGTGTGTGTGTGCGTGTGCGCGCGTGTGTATAAGAGCGTGTGTGTTTTCTCCAGAGTGACTGGTTTGTGCTGTCATCAGCCGTTGTTTTGGTAAATGGCGAGTTAAACAGATATATCCAAGCGTAAAATCTAAAAAATGTTCCCTCTGGGCGCCCGGGGGGTGTTGTTTGAAATCAACTACATATCAATTGAGCGGCGGCGAGCGGATCCGATGATAAATTCCAGTCCACAGACGCCTTATAAATTACATTTTTTTGTTCGCGATCTTGCCTCATCTCAGCTCCCCAGAGGCCCTTAGACTGAGAACTATGATTGTGTTGGAGAAACGTTTGCTCAGCTTGAGCGAGGCCATTAGCATTGCATGTGCCAGTCCGTCCCTGCGCTCCCCCACCCCCCCAACCTCCCCCGGCCCCCTCCCACCCCTTTAACAAAATACAATATGTGCCTGGTAATTTTTCTGTTCATTATCTCATTGTTTTCTGTAAGTACAAGGTTAGATTGAATTACTGCGGGCTCCGCTGTCTATTTGTAATTCTCCTTCCATGCCGAGCTGCTAATGAATGGGCAATTTAGTCAATTCTTTGTAACGGTTTCTTCTGTGCGTCAGCCACTTAATTACTCTGAGCCTTTCTCACTGCTGCTTTATTGCACGGAAAGTCACGGCTGCTTCGAGGGCCTGGCACGGGATCTCTAGCTTCCAAAAAGAAAAAAAAAAATTGTCATAGGCAACCAGGATTCTGGATCCTTGCTGCCTTCTGCAGGGGCTGGAGTCGTGTTCTTCGGCCTCTGCCCACACGGCCCCTTCCCATCTGCACACAGGGGTTTATCTTCCTCCTTATTTGCTGACGGTTCGCTTAATCCTGGATGCGGCAGTCACCATCAGGACGGCAGGAAGGTACAGGCTCCTGCTCAGTGCACAGCTAGGGGGGCAGCCCTGTGTTTTGTAACATTGTTAGCCTGACCAGTATGCTGCCTCTCCCATCACCAGTATCGCCAAACCATAGCCAGGGGTCCCACTCTGGGACATCCAGAGTTTTCTCCTTGTACGCACCACCTCACCCTCATAAGGTAGGGGGACAGGGAGAGGTCTTTATTATCCCCATTAAACAAAGGGAAGTCTCAAGTTTGTGTATTTGAGGCGACGTGCCTGAGGTCAATGACCCAGGTATGACAGAGCCAGGGCTAACAGTCACTCGGGTAATCATGGTACCCTTCTGTCCTCTTAACACTCTCTCTTGCTGCCAGAAGGGGCACTGCCCAGGAGACCTGTAGGCTGAGGTATCCCAAGGTGGAATTAAGCGTGAGTTGCCTTTAAAGAGACGGCAATAACTCTGGAAAGAGAGGGGACCTTATAGCAGTGACCAAGAGGCTGAAAACCCAAGAGACTGGGAGCTCTTTAAATATTAAAATATCAGTTTACAAAGTGGCACCTTTGGATACATCGGTCATGCTATCAGGATATTTCTAGGTGCCCCAGAATTAAGACATGCGTATAATTCATCACCCCAACTGGGACACTTTTACAAGTGAAAGGAGCACATTGAATAGTCATGCTGTGGCTACAGGAGAAAACTGGTGCTGTCCAATGCAAACCAGGTAGCCTGGCAACCTGCCCAGGTAGCTGCGGATGGGGGAGCACTGTGCTGGTGGCGTGTCCAGACCCAACTGCTCTGGTAACCAGACTTAGAGAGGCATCTCACCAGCTGAATCCACCCCTCTGTTCACAACATTCCCTGGTGCTGGGCGTCCATGGACATAGGGGAGCTACAGGGAATCTGGACCCAGCTCTGGAAAGTAGTACATTCAGCAAACACTGCCTGAGCTCCAGCTAGGTAATAGAGGTGTGAGGGCGAGAAGACAAGATTTTCTGGCATTTTGATGTGGCTACTCTAGCAGAAGGGAGGTCAACGGTTCACTGACTGCTTCCAATCTCCTCAAACAGGCTCCTGAGCGTGCCAGTCCCTCTGCCCAGAAAGCTCCTGCCCTCCTTTGGGGTCCGGCTCAGTCTCACTCATTACTTCGGAAGTCAGCTTAAATGCCGCCTCCTTCAGGAAGCCTTCTCTGACTTTCGCGTTTACACTAGGGCCCCTTGTGATTCTATTGCACAGCGTTCTTCTCCTCTTTGTTACCACAATTGCAGCTCAGGTATTTGTGTAATTGTGTGTTCAGTGTTTCTCTTACCCCAGCCCCACCCCTGGCCTGTCTGCATTTGTCCCTCAATAAATACTTGTTCAATAACAAGAGTTCACATTTAAATAGCACTCTCTACATGCCAGGCACTATTCTAAGTGGTCTACATACTTTGCTCAGGAAACCTCACAGGGACTTTATGTGACAGGTGCTATTATTATCCCTTTTTTGCAAATGGGGAAATGGAGGCCTGGGGAAGTTTGACAGCTAGTTGTGGGGGAGGCAGGACTGAGATCCAGGCAGTCTGGATCTCAAGTCCAGAAAGAGTGTGGAGCTTGAAGCCCGAAGGTGTAACCTGCAGGCCTGGCTCTGCTGCTGATCAGTGGTGTGCCTTTGGCCAAGTCACCAGGTCCCTGGACCACACTCACTTACTTATGCAGTATAGGGAACAGTGAAGCTCACACGCCTCACCCTGTTGCTGTGAGTGGCAAATACAGTGGCGGTGCTATGTGCGTGTATCTAAAGTGCTGTGGGTCTGAGAAAACAACAGGCACAAGTATTCACTGAAGGTAGCCTCGCCGCCCACTTTCCACACGATGAGTGTCCCCATCAGCCCCCCAGATGCCACAGCACCTTTACTCATGCACCACAGGTTTGGGTGTCCGTTTCCTCCCTTTCCTGCTAGCACCTTAGGGCCAAGTGCAGAGCCTGGCATGTAGCAGATCTATAAAAGTTGTCAAACCGAACAAAAGCAGCCACCCTTCCAGGTCTAGCTCTCGTTGCTTCCTGGGCAAGAAGCTCTCCTGAGTTGCTCCAGCCCTCTGTGCTCCCTCTCTTCCCTGAGCTCTGTGTAGCGCACACAATCTGCAATGCATCACAGAGCGCTCGATTCTTTCCTGGCTGCGCCCGTGTTCCCCATCATGTTGTGGAGTGTGAAGTCAATTCCGTGGACTGCGACCAAGAGGGGAAGAAGGAGAAGAGGAGAAAATGCCAGCACCTGGTCCTTTTTCTGGCTAGCATGTGGCTCAATAAACCCTTTCCTCCCCCAAATCTTTCAACCTTGATAGTTATTGTTCAACATCACCCAAGTAATAGACAGGAGAACTGGCATTCCGGCCCAGGTGGTCTGGCTTTGGCACAGGGCCCCCGGATTTGGAAGCCTAAGGGGAGGTTTGGGCCTCCTCCAGCCATCACCCTTCAGATAAAACACAACACATTGGCCCGATCATTTTTGGCAAACACCATGGCAAAAAATAGAGATGATGGTTTCTTATGAGTTTATTCCCTTTGATGCAATTTTGGGACTCTAACTTAAAGAAACAATGCAGACTCAAGACCCTGTATCCTGAAGATGCTCTTCTCAGTATCATATTAATAGGGAAAGAGGTAACTTACCTGCCAGCAAAAAGGTATCCGTACCTCACCGTGAACACCTGTCAGCCTGAGATGGCTCTTCTCCAAGGCCCCGCCCACTCTGTGTATTGTTCCACCTTAACAAAGAGTACATGGGGATGCTTGCCTGCCTCCCCACTTGATACTCTGATTACTGAGGGCCGGGGCTCTATTTTATCCATCCCTGGATCCCTACGTGTAACAAAGGGCCCTCGACAGAGAGAGAGAGAGAGATGATAATGGCCGAGTCTAGATGGGGACATATGGTGTTGCCTGTAAATTGTGTTCATCTCTGCTGTATGTTTGAAATTTTTCATAGTAAAATCTTGGGGGGGGACTGGATGAAGAAAATGTATAAATAGATTATAATAATATGGAAAATGTTTATGCGCGTGGGAAAAAAGGCCGCAAACAAACAAAGATTGTACCTGCAAGAATGCCATGGAAAGATGGCGGAAGGGACTATTCAGACTCCATACCACATTTGCAACAGACGCGTTTTACTTTTGTAATGGAGAAAAAATTTGTTTTCCTACCGTGAGTCCTCAGCCCAGGTTTCTGGAAGAAAAACAGTGGGTCCCATTTTCAGCAGACCTAGTAGAAAAAAGCAAAGATAAACTTTGTGTCGATGAAAGGGGCTTTGGCTTTATGACATTTCCAGCAGCGTGGCTTTCAAAGACCAGCCCTCTCAAGAAGTGACAGAGAAAAGAGATCCTTGCGGCAGATGCCAGGCAGTCCGTACTTTTTACTTGGCTTAGGAGGAGGTGGTTCCTCTCCAAGACCGAGTCAGCTTTCCCCACCAGCCCCCTTGGTCTAGGGCCCAGCAGAGGGTACAGGGGTGCAGTGATCTGAACCTGCCTGCATGACGAGTGATGGATGGTCCGGTTTCTTGCTCAGAAGGCCTGGCCTACACAGCCCCCAGGAGAGGGGAATGGCAAGAAGCCCAGCACAAGCTAACCCTGGCAAGTAGACCAGCCACACCTCTCCCCGCCCACTGCGCTGACTCTGACTGGTACCAAAGGCAACTGGGGCCACTCTAATCCCCAACCTCCCTGCAGTGAGGAGAGGCTGCTACTTCCTGAAGACCCCCTGAGCAGTGGCTTTCTGTGATCCGGCCTATGTGGCCACCACCAGCCTCTTCCCACTGTCTGTGCCCCCAGGACCCCGCCGCCTACCCCAGGCACATGACGTTGGCTGAAATAAGTGCCATTGTCCACAAAGAGGGGATCACAACTCAGCCAGAAGCTGCGGAGCCCTTGGTTCTGGCATGACTCCCACCAGGCAATGCTCTTGAGCAAGTTCTGAAATCTCTGTGGGTGGCACATCCCATCTTTCAAAAGGAATGACCTCTGAAAGCACCTATAGTCAGCCAGAGACCATGCTGGGGAACCAGTTAATTCTCACCTGATATTTTGGGGTCTAATTATGATCTTTATTTTCCCAATGAGGTCACTGAGGCTCAAAGAAGTTAAATAACTAATAAGATCAAGGTTCCTAAATGGCTAACCTGAGATCTGAGCAAAACTTCTGAAACTAAAATTGTCACACAATTGTCAAAAGGAATCAGGTGTGTTCTGTACCTTTGGACATGCTCAGTGACAATACAAGCACAAGTGGAGCGCTGGCTGTCACTTATTCACATGTTATTGTGAATTAATGAGAAAGATTACCTCCCTGACAGCTGTCCAGTACCCAGGCACCTGGAGAAGTGAATTCTGGTTAATGGGGGTGGGGGGGTGAATGACAGAAGGAATAATTTTGGACTAGGGGATGATCAGGTGAGAAGAGCAGGCCATGTTAGGTTGTCCTGAGGGCATATAGAGGCCTGAACCCGGGAGACAGAGAGGATTATGACTTGGAACAAAGACACCTCCCCTAACCTCTCTTTCTGACTAGGAGTGGATTTTTGCCTATGATTTCAGGTCACAGAGAGAACCAAGTGTGTTGCCTTCCCACCCAGTGAAACTGGGAATGGGGAATTTGTTTGGAATCCAGCCTCAAAATTCAGTATGGATCAGATCAGCTATCGCTCATGGGCTGGGCGCTGCGCTAGTGACTCTGGGCAGGTCTTTCTCCCACTCTAGAGCCCAGTGTCCTCTCAAGGGAAATCTTCAGGTGCCTCCAGCATTAACTCACTGATCCCATATATCAGCACCAGTATTAGGCTCATCTCAAAGGTTAGGGTCTTCACAAGGCCCTTAAACGTAATTTCAGACACAGAGGGCAGGAGGGTGGGTCACCTCATCATCCTACATTGAGAGATGACCCTGACAGAGAGATAGAAGATGCTGTCACTCACTCAGTACTGACCTTGGTTGGAGTCAGTTCATCTCTGGTCTGAAGTCAGCTCTCTCCTGGTCTGTCTCCTGCAAGAGACTGCAAGATTTTGAAAGCAAAGACTGTTTCTGTCCCCTTCAAATTATGATCTCCTTCTGTCATGCCTGGCCCTGTAGTTGCTGACTGCAGGTTTGTTGAATGAGTAAACAAAAGAATGAAATTTGCACCTATTAGAATTGATTTCATAAGGTTCTGTCTTAAGAATAAAGAGATAATATTCTGAGATCTGGAAGACATGGAACTGACAGCTAACCTGGGCTCTCATTTCCTACCCTGTTCCATCAACCAGTTATAGGAGACAGCTCCCACGTAACAGATGAAAAAACTGAGGCCCAGAGAAGAGCTGTGACTTAGAATTTTACCTATGCAAAGCAGGAAGGGACCAGTGGTCCCCTATCATGTCTTAATTCCTTACTGTTACATATGAGGAATTTGAAGCCCAATGATGGCTTAAGGTCCCACAGCTGAGCAGTGTTGGGTGGAGACAATAATCAAGCTCCCAATCAAAGTTCAGGGCTGCACAACAAATGTAGAGCTCAAGCAGCCCTGGTACCCACTCCAGGTTCCCATGGCAACCATGTAGAACAAACCATCCTCTTTGGGTAGCACTGACTCATTCTTTATACGTTATTTTTTTCTTTAAGGGGAAATACATTTGTATAAACTCTTCACCCTCCCCCAATGGAGTCATTCATGAAAGAAAGAAACTAGTACCTTCTAGAAAACAGGTATCTAGGCAAGAAATGGAAACTCTGGCTGATGGAGGCTTGGGGAAACCTCTAGATTTGGGAATGTATCCAAAATGGATTAATGACTTGCAGAAAACCATTCTGGAACATTGATTTGGAATTCCTTGGCTTATCTTTGCTGTCCTTATGCTGTAGATCTCTTTCTGAGTCACGAGTGTCCTTAAGCAAACAAAAATACATATTCCTGACTTATCAAAGGGTTTTTTAGCATATTTATTTCATCTGATCCTGCAGAGTAGATTGAAAAGTGGGCATTGCCACTTTACAGACGGGGAGACAGGCTCAGGAGGTGAAAATCGCAGGCTAGTGTGGAATTCCTCAGCACATGGAGCTCTTCTCTGAAGAGAGACACTAGCTAAACACCCTGGAGACCTCAGCGTGGGCTCAGCCACTCAGAGCTGGATGGGGGCCTGGGAGGAGGTGGACAGCAGTCAATGAGCTGAACAAGGAACTGAGACTCTCATTCACTTTTATAATCGCCAGGGAGGAAATACAGGTGGGCATACCTGTGGTAGCTCTAAGGAGCTGGTGTTTAAATTGAGAGCAAAATGGTGGGAAAGAGCCAAGTATGGGAAGAGTGGGGTGAAGACACTGTCCTCAGAGAGAACAGCATGTGCCGGCGCCCTGGGGAGGAAAGTGGTAGGACAAGAAAAGAGGCCAGTGAAGGTCCAGTGTGGAATAGGGGGGAGAGAGGACTGGCTGGAGATGGGACTGGAGAGTACATGGGGCCAGGTTATTTCAGGTTTTGCAGACCATGTAAGATATGTGTGTGTATTCAAACTCACCTTTCCTCCCATATACCAAACACATAGGCATTCACACACACAACCATGTATTCTGCATGCACATGCATGCATGTGGTCAACATAGTCACATGCCATTTATACATGTACATGAACAGACATGAAAATACACATGTACACAAAGGCATATCTACACTACCCCCTGACAGCACATGGTCATGTGTACTCAAACACACCTGCACACACAGCAGCATACCATGTACATCAGCATGCCCATTCATATGGACACACAAAAGCACATATACACACATTCTCTCACACACCGCATGCTGTGCTTCATAAGTACACACATTTATGCATGCATGCACACATACCCACTCACACACACACACACAGCCCCCAAGAATCCCAGCTCGGATGAGCTCTCAGCCACAGATAAACTTCTCTGCTGGTTGGTTATAATCTTTCATTGGAACTGACATGTTGATAGCCCCAGTTTTTCTAGGAAGTGACCTTCATGCCGGCTATTGATTTCCAGTGGCTATCAGGCGCCTGCCACTGGAGTGACAGGCCAGGTCGGAGGTCAGCCCTTAAATAACGCTTCTGGATTACTAAGCACTATCCATTCCAATGAAAATGGAAATTGGCAGCCCTGGCTCCCTTTTATGTGGCCTGCTCCTGCCGATGAGGTTTCAGCCCTGAGTGACCACCTCCTGTTCCTGCCCCTGCCCCACCCCAGAATCAGTGTGCTGTGGGCGCCCACAGGTTTCTGCCTGACAGGAGAGCTGTGCTGAGATCTGCAGGTGGTAGCAGTTGCCAGGGCCTGAAACCTCCTGGATTCTGCTTTCCAGCAAAGCCTGGGGCTGTCCCCCTAAGCTCAGCATTCTGGTAACAGACAACTACTGCAGGTCCCAGGGTCCTACGGTGACTCTCCTTGTAGCCTTAGGTAGGTAGGTCATCTCTCCAGACCTTGGGTACCATCTCCCACTCTCACTTCGTACCCCATCCACACACACTCATACATCCCGTCCACTGCACGATGCTGTGGTTTAACTAATGAGTCGGTGGGTGTGTGTTGAGTTGTGTACAACACAGCACAACTGCGCAACCCTGAAACATTTAGGGGCTGGCGTGCTGGGCTTGCCCAGCCCTCACACGGAAACAAGCCACGAAGCTGCAGCAAGACCCCAGGCTGGACATCAGGCAAACTGATTTCAAACCCAGTTCTGTCACCTCCCAGCTGAGGGGTCCGGGGAAAATCACTTCCCCTCTCTGAACGGCAATTTCCTCATCTGCAAAGCAGGGTCAGGAATTCCAACCACACAATGGATTGTCTTGAGGATTAAGCAAAACATTGTTCATAAAAGGCCTGCCACCTATGTGTGCTGTCTATAAATGGTTATCGTTTGGGAGACCTGTGGATCGGCTATAGTCACAGCTTAAGTTACCCACTACCCAGTGTATCTCATGATCAGAGCTAGCCAGCAGCTCTCAAAGGGAGTGACTTTGCTTCTCGCCCCCTCTCCCTACCACACACACACCCAGAAACAATTCAGTATTGTCTGGAGTCATTTTTTGTTGGGCAGGGGACCACTGGCATCTAGAGGGTAGAGGCCAGGGATGCTGCTAAACATCGTACAACGGGACAGCCCCCACAATAGAAAATGATCTGGCCCCTAATGGCAATAGTGCCAGGGGAGGTCCCTTGTCTCTAAGACATTACTTCACAGTTCTCTGTCATCCCCTCCGTGGCTCAGCACAGCAGCTCTGCTACCCTTCCATTCCCTGAGCACCGCAGAGCTGGGTGTGAGGCAGGGGGAGGCAGAGGCTGCATAAGGAACTGCTGCCTGCCTCCCCTCACCCTGAGGCCACTCAGCCAGATGGCAGCGAGGTCAGCAGCAACCAAACATCTAATGACGTGTGACAAGTGTGGCCAGACAGCAGACCCAGGCTGGGCCCCTTGGAGGCCACTCATTGGGCAAGGGGGACTCATAAATAACAGCTCAGTGACAACCCGAGTCTTGCTCAGTGGGAGAGATGGAGCTCACCCGGCCCCCAGCCCCTGGGGCAGGTCTTTATGGGACAGGCCTCCAGCAGGAGGGCCTGTGACTCCACGCATAGTGAACGTGCTGGTGAGACTGGGAGGGACCTGTCACTGAAATGTCTGTCCTGGCAGTGACTGGCTTTGCTGCATTTGCTCTATTCCTGATGGGGGACTATATCCTCATTTCTGATCCAGTGGAGTTTTGGGCTTCAAGGCACTCACCCAGCACAGCAGATGCTGTGGACGGCAGGTGGCATAGTGGTGGGGGTGCTGAACTTTGTTCGGAGTTTGGGTGTCAGACCTCCATTCACTTTGTTACATGCTCTCGAGCCTCCATCTCTTCATCTGTTAAATGGGGGTGTTTGAGCAGCAAATGTGCTAATTCATGGGAAGTTATGTACAAAGCAATAAATTAATGAAGGGTTGATGATGTCGATAATGATTATGATTATTCAGCCATTTGGGAGAGGGGAATTGATATTTGGAAAAAAGCATACTTTCTGATGCTCTAAAAATATTAATCCATTGTTAGGGTTTTAGGCAGCTCCAAATAGACTGTTCGCAATAATAATGATGATGATGATGATGATGATGATGATGTGTGTATTAAATATTACTTTTCACATTTATTTTTCTCAAGCCTCATGTGGCTTAAAATGGTGCCCATTTCCAATTATGCATATTCTTCTCAAATAAAACTGAAAAAATCAAAATGAACGGCTGACATGCAGACCAACTTTGCATCCTTGTCCCTCGAACTCCTGGTTCAGGTGACGTGCTGGTGGGTCAGGGCCACTGGGCTGAGGGTGGTGCCTCTCAGCCCGGCGTTCAGCCTGTGCAGTCTCAGTTTTGTCGTTCACAAATGGGGATGATAATTTCTTCTATGTCACAGCTGCCAGTTCAGTGAGAGCATGGCAGTGGGGACTCTGAAGAGATTAAAGCCTTACCACACGAGGGAATATTAGCACCTTAATCATTATCTTTATCATCATTATTCGTTATTATTCATAACAGTGTTTGCAAAATGGAGCTACTTCAAAGCACCGTGTCCGTGACCTTTGCATACTTTCCCCCAAAATCTACCTGTGCCTGTGATGAAGGAATTGGCCTTTGGAGCACTCCTTCTGGAACCTAAGCTGATTCTTTCAGATTCTGAAGAAGTCCCCTAAGCCGCCTTCTCTTTTTTTCAGGCTGGAAAGCCGGACTCTAGAGAAGGGCCTCCCCCCTCTGGACCATGCCTTTGTAAGTCTTCTATAGAAATGGCTCTCCAGGCCCAAGACCTCAATGCCAGCTTTCAGCCAGGAGCACATTTTTGCAGGAAGGGTTATAAATCAAAACCTGAGTTCTAATGAAACTGCTGACACACTTTAACTGTAACAGTGCACACTCAGGCACCACCTGCAAGATATCAGAGGCACAGGGCTAGTATCCAAGGGACCTGGGGCTCTAGGCGCTGCCTATCCTGCCTGGCCTAACCCCTCACCTTCCTCTCTCCATCTACTTCTTTCTTCCCCCCCTTCCTCCCACTCTCGCTCCTTTTTTACTGCATAACTCCTATAGAAATCCTTAACTACTACCCCATCCTGTAGCCTATTTGACAGTCAGCTTCATGGGCATGCTGCAGGCCTGCCCAATGGATGGCTCCCCAGCAGACGCCACCCTCCCTCGCTCCGCGGGCAGTGGCACAGAGCCTGCACTGTTCCAGGGAGCAGAAGGTGGTGAAGGCAAGTCTTCCTCCACACAGGACACTATTCCAGTCCTGGCGTGGTCACTTTCTGACTGCGTGACCTGGAGTGAGATATTTAACCTTTCTAAGACTTGGTGAGCAGATCTGTGAAATGGGGATAACAGCATTCCTTCAAGAGGCTGTTGCGATCGATCATGCCGGGGGTGGAGGGAGGGAAGGCGCAGCAGAGGCTGGAGCTGTGGAGGGCTCTGCTGGCCACCTCTGGGGGCCAGCCCCCCATCCGCACTAGTTTTATATTGACCCACAGATGGAAGAGATTGAAGAGATACGAAACAGGGCACATCCATTCTGAAATATCTTTACCCCGTACATCATCAATGTCACCATTAGCAAGACATCTGTATGGAAGCCATCCAGGGCTTGCCATGATGCTGGAGGGAAGGGACAAGCTCTCATGTAATTGCCTCCAAAAAGGTACGCCCCAAGTTACTAATTCCTCCATGTGAGCGCTGAGTTCACAGCAGGCCTGTCCTTCAATAGGTAGATGACATTTCTATGTCTCGTCCAGTGTGAGTAAGTCCTCAAGCCACTGGCCGGATGGGAATAAAGTCCCATTCTTCTTGAAAGCTTTCCCTGAATCCCCCAGCTCATTCTCCATTCTCCCTCCTTGGAGTGCCTATAGCTTTTGCTTTTTACCACTTATTTGGCACTGGACAGAGATGATAATCTCTTCGATTAAGCTGTAAACCACTTAAGGGCTCATAAAAATGCCCACAATTTCTTTAAGTTTTCTGGAGGAATTGACTTCATCAGTTTAGTTTAATCACAATGGTTTGCGTGTCTTTCTAATAACAAAGATTTCTTGCTCACTCATATTAGAAGTCCATGGAAAGTCTGCTGCTCATTGGCTTCAGGCCACTTCCACTCACATTTTATTGGCCAGAGCAGGTCACATGGTCCACCAGGCAGGGATATAGCATCCTTCCAAGGAAGTCAGGGCACCCAATATTGTAAACAACACTGCAATCTATCACAGAACCAGAATAGTATTGTCTACAAAGCTGTTTTTTGCTCCTTAAATATTTAATGGAGATGACGAACCAAATATCTTAAGACATTTTGGCATGGTTGTTAAATCTAAACTAGCCGACTAAATGTTGGGGTAATGAGTTTGATAGTCAGCAATAAACTTAAATCAACTAAGCCCTCTGGCTGGAGCACCGGGGAGCCAGACTAGGCGTGGCCCTAGTTCACTGTGGAAGCTTCCATGGGGAAGCAGCATTAGACAGAGTCACTGTCTTTCTGAAAGGCAGGCTTAGGAGCAAAAGGAGGTGCGAGTTGCAGGGTAAAGACTTTGGCTTCATAGATGAAAACGCCCCCAGGCCTAGTTTCCCCTCAGAAGGATGAGGCTCTGAAGTCCCTGCCCCAACAGGTGGGTGGCATGAAGTAAGGGGCTGAGCGTCATTGGGGATCTCTACAGTGGACAGAAAGTTGGACTAGAGACTCAGGACTGACTCTTCCAGCTTCAAAAATTTATCTTAAATGTCAAAGGTGTATACATTTCAGTTGTGGACCTAATACTCCCGTTCTAAAACACGCAGGATGAGGTAAGACAAAATTTGTTAAAGACACTAAATAATGTGCTGTGAGAGGTCAGGAAGGGGAGAGAGGCTGGAAGGCTTCCTGGAGGCGTCGGGGCATTAGTGGGATCTGGAAGGCTGCAAAATACCAGGATACATAGGGATGGGGTTGGGGGTTGGGGTGTAGGGTAAATAGGGTGGGTTGCGGGGCTAAGGCCTGGGTGAGAGCAGGGATGCTCCAGATGGTGCACCTCACCCCCCTTCATCTCCCCCTTCCTCCAGCTCCCAGGGTCCCTGCAGGATAAAAGAAACACAATTTGCACATGACTAAAGGAGCCCGGGCGCCTTTCATATCCTTACCCCATTTCAGGTTTGCATCTTATTTTGCTGCGAACTTTTTTTCCTTCCCTTTGCTGCTCTGGCTTTTGTTGGTGTAACCTCAATTTCTTCCTGCCTTTCAAAGCTTTTATTCCCCAAGTGGAGGGAAGGAACTTTTAATGTCATGCTAGGTCCTTAGCCAGGCCAATTGTCTTTCCAAATCAGTCAGGAGCTCGGAGTGGCTGGGGAGAGGGGGAGGCTTGGCAGAGACAGGGGGAGAGTCAATAGCAAGGAGAGAAACAGCAAGTGCAATGGATGAAGGTCCCCGAGGTGATTTGCAAATCTGCTGAAATCCTGAACAAGCTTTGATTTAACCCAAGCTTGAAATGGCTTTTATTTACTGTCTATTGTGGAATAAATGACATCTCATAAACAGGCTTTATCCATTACCCCAGAATGGAGAGCACGATGTTAGGGACATTTTATCCTCTTGATATCAAAGGAGATATGCGGGGTGTGTTATCACAAATAGAAAAATCAATGCTGAGACACACACATCTGAAATTTCATTTTCGTCGAACCACATTTTCAAAGGGAGGGAAAAAAGGCAATTGCTAATAAAAATGACTACAGAACAGGAGGATTTACCAAGCTTGAGCAAAGGACCGGCTGCGGCAACCCAGCCCAGGCGATGAATAAATGGGGCTGTGCCCTGAGGCCATTTCCTGCTCAGCGTCTGCAGGCAAGCCAGCTCCGCCCAGGGACGGCCCCAGGCAGAGCCCAGAGCCCCAGGACCATCCTGCCTGCTATCCCCCCACCAAATCCGACGACCACACCCTGCTCCAACCCTGTGCTCGGCCCCCAGGAGCTGCCTTTCTCTCTCTCTCTCTCTCTCTCTCTCTCTCTCTCTCTCTCTCTCTCTCTCTCGGTCCTCTCACCCCAACCACGTGCCACTCCTAGCCGCAGACCACATGGGAAACACCGGAAATAGTGAGCCCACTGCTGTTTCCTCCAGGTCTTTACCATTTTACAGAAGGGTCTTCTGAATCTCCCAGGTGTCATATGAAAGTGAAAGGCTCCCAAGGAGCAGGAAGGAAAGTTGACCAGACTCTGTGGAAATGCTCAGTGTCTCACTGAGGTGGCAGCCATTTCCACCCCCTTTCAGAGGATGAGTGGGAGCTAAATACTTCTTCCAGCTTCCCTAGAATTTTCTTAGAGTCGCCTCCCTGGGCTTCCATGTTTTTACCCCGCTGTTGTGACCCTGTATTGGGGGTGATTCTGTGGTTTGGAGCCTTGCTTCCCTGTGAAGTTGTCAACTCAATGGTGCTGGAGCCCAGACCTGAGGCTGGTCTCTGTTCTATTCCCAGGGCGAGGTAGTGTGTGGCCCCTCGGCCCCTAACAGCTGCTCAGTAAACACAGGAGTTGAATACGTAAGAACGAGAGGCGTGGGCCTGTGGAGGGGATGAGAGTGGCTGCCAGGACGCAGAGCTTCTGCTAGAAGCTGACCTAAGCTCTCTGAAAAGAAGCACTCCAGTTCTGGCCAGCAGCTCCCTGCCCTGAGGCATGAATTGGATCCAGTTTGCCATTTCCGTGCAGTCGTCCTGACTCCGGCTGGTGGGGGAAAATGGACCAGAAGACTTTGCTTGGGTCTGAAGGCCCCACAGCAAATTCTGACCTGCCTCCTGAACACACACACACACACACACACACACACACACACACACGTCAAACAAGAATGAAAGGCCAGGCTCAGACCCATGCCCACTCCTGGAGAAAGAGCACAGACAGCATTTGAGAGCTTGCAGGGTTGGGGCGGGGGGCGGGAGGTGGGGGGGCGGCGGTCACTTGACTGATAGTCTTGAGAGATGGGAGAGTCAAGGCCCAGAAAGGGGAGCTAATTTATCCAACTCCCACAGGAAATTGGGGCCCAGTGGGGGCCAGTGTTTGACAGTTTGCACTCCTGGTCCTGAGCCCTTTGCTCTGCCTGAAAAGAACCTAGGGAGAGAAAATAATAATGGGGGTCCATTCCCAGCAACTTCATTGCATGACGTGGGTATGGTTGGTTCTTTAATTTTTGTAGGTCACTTAATGATGAGCGATCTAGAGAGCATCCACACTTATATGTAGCAAGAGTTTACGCTGTTTCTAAAGAGGCGTGGTTCTTGTTTTCTCTCCAGACTTGACTTGGTGGAAAGCCACTAATCAGAATTGGGAAACGCTGACCCCTGAATGAGGCATTTTGGGAAGACAATTCCCTCTGGAATGTGTCCCTGCTCCCACAGACTCACAGACTGCCTACTGCTTCCCTGCGTGCTTCATAAAGGTTCGAGAAACTAGCCTAAACCAGCCAATACAATGGAGACGCTGCCTGAAATAGGCGTCAGTATTTAAATAAGGTTTCAATAGGAAAAAAGTGTCTCTTCAGACTTGGTCTGTGATGTAGTTATCAGGAGGAGAAATTTGTAGAGCCATTACCTGCCACTCCTTCCCCCAGGAAATCCCTTGTTTGCAGAGCATGAATCTCTCTGGCTTTTATGGGCTTTTTGTCTCTGGATTGTCCTGGGTAAACATCTGCCTCACACTGTGTGTTTATACGAAGAGGCATTTATGGCTTTGATTGTTTAGAGGTTTCTGCAGAACACGCTGGCTCGCTTGCTCGCTCGCTCGCCTTCCCCTCCCCTGAGCAAACAGTCACTGACATTGATTTTGGCCCATTTGGCACCACAGTGCATCCTTTTGTCCAGAACAGGGAAGGTACGTGCCCCCACCCACCTGCTCCACCTTGGCATAAGGAGTTTTTTGTAGCAAGGACAAGATATCTTAATTGTATTGTTATTATTTATTTCACAAAAAAATTTGCAAGCATCCTCTGTGTGCCGAATGTTGAGTTGGAGATGGTGAATTATACCAAGAGACCTGATCGCATCTCAAGGAGCTTGTGGTCTTGTCGAACAGACGAGTCTCGCACACATTAAATATAAGCTCTCACCTACTCACAGACCTTGGAACTATGGAAGGACAGGGAGCCTGTACTGTTGGCCAAATTGAGCCTGCCATTCTGAGTCCTCGGGTAGCTCATATGCAGCCATGGACCCAGTCTTTCCATTGTCTGCTCTTGGGACAGAGTGTGACAGTTTTCTTTCATTCTGTGTGTCTCTGTGGAGAGCTTCCTTGCGTGGGCAACTCGGGCCACCAGGGAGCAGCGTCACCGTGAACACATCGTTAACTGGAACTCAACACAATTCCTGGTAGATAGAGTTTTTATTTTTTTTATTTTTGCACATTCCAATTTAGGTCAGAAGCAAATCACAGGCAAATAACGTTATCAAATACCTTGTTTAAAAAAAGGACAAAAACTGTATTTGACTCAGAGTTAGCACAGGTTCCCATCTCCTTCACTCCCAGCCACAGCTCGGACAGCAAGCACTGCGGTCCTCAGAGAAGTGACCAGAAGGAGCCACTGTCGGCCAAGAAAGGTGTGTGGTGCCATGAGGTGTGGGCTTCCTGCCGGGGGGAGTAGACCCACAGACTTAAGAAATGTTTCTCACAATCTGAAAGGGCTTTCTGCCTGCTTGTCAGCTTCTAGAAAATCCACTTCACAACTCCATTCACCCATCCTGGATGTCCCAGTGTGGAGAGGGTTATGGTGTCGATGATTCACACGGTGACAGCTGAGCCTGTCTTGAAGTCATTGCCTGATGGGAGAGCCAGATGCAACTTTTAGAATCTGGCAATTTCTTCAGAACTTCAAATAAATCTTTATACCCCCATGTTTATTGCAGCATTATTCAGAATAGCCAAGATATGGAAACAACCCAAGTGTGATATATATAGGTATGTCCAGAAAAAATCCAACCATCCTTAATACGAGTCTAATGAGAATGGTTTGCATGACATCGATATAACCTGGCAGCCAAGGAGAGTGGACTGGAGTACACATGCGTGAACAATGACGATGTCACTGTACTAGTCAGTGGGGGCAGTAAATGCCACTGAGTGAGCATGTGTACTGTGTGGCAGTCGCATTCAAAATGACTGAGCAAGTAGAGCAACAAATCTGCATCAAATTTTGCGTTAAGCTTGAACATTCCTCTGCTGAAATCATTCGGATGATTCAGAAGGCTTTCGGGACAATGCAATGAGCACAGCGCAAATAAAAGTGTGGCACGAATGCTTCAAAGATGGTCGAGAATCTGTTGAAAGTGACCCACGTTCTGGAAGGCCTGCAACAAGCAGAACACCTGAGAAAGTTGAACGTGTAGGGGCCGCAGTCAACAAAGATCAGTGACTGACAGTGCGAGAACCAGAAGCTGATCTGGGGGTTCCCAGAACTGCTGTGTCTGAGACCGTGACTCGGGACAAAACAGGTTGTGGCAAAATTCCTTCTGCAGCTACTGCCACCAGGGCAGCAGGAACATCGTGCAGGCGTTGCTGATTCAAACTGCTCCCAATGAACCAGATTTCCTCAAGGAAGTCATCACTTTGAAGGGGACTGAGGCGTCACTGTCCTACGTGCAATGTTTATTGTATCTCGTATCTTCTTCAACAAATGTCTCCTTTTCATTGTACATGGCTGGATACTTTCTAGACAGACCAGAAAGTATCTGCTGATTTGTACCTAGATGTGTGTGCCCGGTGAGACTCTCCTCTGTACCCACTTGGGCCTAGTGCCTGCTGAGCGTCTGACCTTGCTGTTGCCGTTTGTGAATAAACCAACACCTCGTTGTAGAAATACAACCAGGACACCTGGCAGTAGAGTGAGGTGGCCTGCAGTGACAAGGCAACTCTGACTCGATCTGTCATGGCTTCTTTCTTTTATTTAACGAGAAGCACGGAGGACAACGTATCAACAACGATCAGTGCAGAGTGGCTGTGCACAGGTGTTTGTCAGAGGAATAGCGGCACTTCCTGAAATGTTAATAACTTGTCAAAATAAAAATTACAATTTAATAAGGACTATAAATTTAATAAGGACCGTTGCCTGCTCGGGGACAGAGAGAGGCGATGGGAGCAGAGGACACGGAGGCTTCCCATGCTATCCAGGGCGGCGTGTGTGCAGGTGTTCTTTTCGCTGCTCCCGGAATCACGCCGCACACTACAGGGGCTTTGCGTAAATATGGGCTGCTTCACTGTAAAGGTTATTTTGAAACGACAATATAGAAACGTTGAAGTTTAGCTCTGAATGCAGGAATCTGAAGTTCTCTCCCTATGAATAATTAAAGGGACCATATCATTGTATGCTGTCCAAAAGAAAGACAATGCATGCCACATGTGTAATTTTAAATTTTCCACATCTTAAAAAGTAAAACGAAACAGGTGAAGTTAATTTTTATACTGTATTTTATTTACCTCAATATAACTACTTTATTGCTGTGTCAACATGTCATCCTCACTAAAATTTTTAATAAGACACCTTATATTCTTTTTTTTTTTTTGCTGGGGGCACACTAAGTCTCGGAAATGCAGTGTGTACTTCACACCCACTGCACATCTCAGTTGTGACTAGCTAGTGAACCACGTAGGCAAACCCCCGGGGCTGAGGTCAGTACTTCCCTTCCTGGCAAAACCCCCTTTCCTGGCAGGTGTCAGGGGCTGAGAACGCCAGGCCCTCTTGCTGCACCAGGCATGCAAGATTGCCCCCCACTACCTCCCATCGCCTTCATCTGGCCTGAGATGGGGACCCTCCCTCAGAGGGTCCCCCCACCCACCCACCACCAGAAGACTGAGGAGGGAGTGTGTGGCTGCCGTGTTCCTTGGTGCCAGGCATCGGGTGCTCTCAGCAGGCAGAGAGATAGCCGGCTCGTGGGCTTCTCCTACCTGTGTGCACCGAGGAAAACCCACAGGCTGGTTTGCCTTCAAAGGAGTGAGGGTGCAGACCGTCTGGAAGAAAATGTCAAGCAACACGAAACAGTATTCACAGCAGGTGGTGGACCTTGGCTCCTGAGGCCTTATAAAACCCCAGGGCCTCCCAGCCCACGACACCCGGGGAGCCCAGGAAGCACTTCTCCGAGTTCAGGCCACAGAACCTGAGCACCGCTCCTTCCTGCTCCAGAGCCCACCCCGTTTGGTCACAAGGGCTGATGTGTGAGGGGCTTGAGGCTTAAACCAGAAACATGGTGAAACCAAATTACAAAGAGGCTGCTTGGGGCTCCATACACACACACACACACACACACACACACACACACAATGAAATAGGGCATGTAGGAGACCAGGTAGATGATAGATAGATAGATAGATAGACAGACAGACAGGTAGAGATAATGGCATGCAGGAGACAAATGAGTACATTTACATGAAGTGCATATGAAGAAGAGATACACATCTTATCAGAAAGAAGGGTCAGGCTGCACTGGAACAAGCAAAGTTCCCCAGTCCATGCAAGCATGAAGCCCTGCTCAGGGGCTGGTGGAAAAGATGCAATTTACCTTTGGGTGGTGAAGGTGAGTTTCCCATTTAAAAGTCTAAGCCGGCTGATCATTTATTGATGTCTCCCTGTCCATAGCCGTCCGACTCTTCCTGGTTGGAAGAAGCTCCTGAGTGCCTAAAGGATTTTTTGAATTAAGTCCTTCTCAGTTGTTTTCCCCTCAGGGGTTAACCAAGGAGACTGTCCTGTGACAGAAGTCAGCTTTCTTACCCCACACCCTACCCCTTTCCTTACGTTGTGAAATAAAATAAGAACCAGGAGAGAGGCCATCAAACACCTGGGCCTGACGTGGTTATTCAGCCTTCATTTTCTACTTACAGAAAGAGTGAGGACAATGCCTTGGAACCGTCCCTTCTTTACAGTGACCGTGCCTCCATGTCCTGTCAGGACACCGGCAGTTTAGGGAGTAAACAGGGCTCCTTCTGGGTGACTCTGTCCAGTGCTCTGGCCACCGGTCAGACGTGGTCCTTGAAGCAGCACATTTTCTTCGGTTCCTGACATCAGTTGGCTCATCTGTAAAATGGCATCTTAGTCCCTTACACATGGCAGGGGAATGAGGTCCCTTCTAGTAGAAATATTCATGATTTCATGAGCTGGAACCTTTTCTTCCGAGATTGACCTACAAGTGACCTCAACCAGAGCAGCCCTATGTTTGGCGAGAACCCCAACCCTTCACCCACGGGCTACCTTCCCCCGCCCCATCCCACATAGGAGGAAACAACAACCAAAGGAATATACTGGAAGTGATAGATGGAGAAAGAGGAAACACTTGATACACTGGCAGCCAACAAGGAGCTTCCAGACCTTCAGGGATCAGTAGGGCCCACGCTAGGTCCTACCCCTCCTGCACATGGAGAGGATTAACCCCAAATCACCCCATTTTCTGGCAGGCAGGCACTTGACTCTATATCTCCCCCCAACCAGCCCCCCCCCCACACACAAGCAGAGATCCTGGGGCAGCATTTCTTTGTGGAGAGGCCCCTCATCTTCCTGGTTCCCTGGGAGATGCCTAAAAGCCATTGACCAGAAGGTACACCTTTTCATTCATTTGTACTAGGGAAACACTGGTGACTGTCAGGAAACTTTCCAGCTAGTGTCAGAGAGAGAGATTGCTGACAGTTGAGCACACATCACACAGGCACAGCTCCTGACAAGACCCCAAGGGGAGGTGCGCTGTGGAATGGGTATAAGAGACCGTGCCACTTCTCTCTCCACTTCTAAAGATGGGCTTTGAGCAGGGCTTTTCCTGAGAGCAGTGTTGGTGGGGACTGAGACAGACAATGCAGAGAGCCCTCTGCAGCTGAAGGAGGCGAGAGACCAGGTGCTTCAGGGAAGGAGGTTTGAAATCCAATTTCTGGCCCAGCCAATCTTTTGGTGGACTTTGGAGTCAAACGAACAGACAAAGCTGGTCACATCCCAGCACTCAGGAAAATTTCTTAACCTCCCTGTGCCTTTTTTGTTTTCTCATCTGAAAAAGGGAGACACGCTGACTGGTACCTGTTGTCCCACTCTCTCTGATGGACAAAGCACGGCTCTGGGACCCAGCTGACCACAGCAGGGACCTGAATGTGGCTGGGACACATAGGTGCCAAAGCTTCAGAGCCCTTGGGCTATAAACCACCAGTTTGGAGTCCAGAGGCCACACACTCTCAGTGGTGCATCCTCACGTGCAGAGTCCTTGCCCCACCCAGAGGGGCTCCCTGTCTGTGTGTATAGGACATTTTCCAAGGGAACCAAGGCCATTGCTTGTGACAAAAGGGGCAGGATCAGCTCCTATTGGGGAAGGTGATATGGACATTTTTATAGACAGGAATGTAAAATGTAACACTCAAAGCATTTCTAATTGCTCTTTCACACAAACATCTCTTCACAAGATTCTTCCTCCAGGAAGTCCTCCAGGATTTGCTCTTGCTAAAACAATTTTTCTGTCCTCCAAACATGCCCTACCTGCTGTGAATCCTGCTTTTATGGCATTTAACACAATTCCCCTGATGTTATAACAATTTGTGTGTCTGAATTAATGCATGGCACAAATGCAAGAAGCTTTTCCCAGGGCCCTGTACCTTATTCTACTTAGTCCAGAACTCTTTCCACTACACATACGTTTGACCAATTTCTCTCCTATCCCCTCTCCACTTCCCAGTCTTAATATGTCTCCACTCCCCACATCTTATTTGGCTGCTTTTGTGGCATGAGCAACAGTGATATTGTCACTGGAATAGCTTAGATGAACCCCAGCCACTGCGCCTTGGTGACAGTATTAACAGTGACAAGTTCTGGGGCCCACCCCGTGTTCTGCTATGGCTGCCTGGTTGCCAAAATGGAAGGTTAATAGGTAGACACCCCTCCATCTGACCCTGTTACTGATTGCCCCTCCACATTCTGAATCTCTTCCAGCCCCGTGAGATTAACACCTCTGCTGACTGGCTGAGAGATATGTGACTACATGTGGAAAAATACAACCAGTAATTGAATTAATGGCCCCGTCAGAATATTAGACAATGATTATCGCAATATGCATCCCTAAAGGCAAGCATCTGTACCCACTGGAACACTGGGAAACGTATTTGGTGCTTTCCCCAGAGTCTGGTGGGTTGCAGATTCCCGTGCCCATCAGTAAGATGGGCACGGGGGTCTACTGCTCCCCAGGATTCTGGCAAGGAAGAAACAATCCGGGAAAAAGCAGAAACCAGCTCAGGGCTGACATTCTTTATGCCCCTGACCCACAGGTGACCTCTGTGGACAGCTAGGGTCACCGACAGAAGCCAGAGCTTTATTTCCCAGAAGCTCGTGAGTTTGGCCTTGTCTGCAGCCTAGGAGGCCCCCTGCTCCTCAGCCTACGCTAATAAATCACAGACACAGAAGTCACTGATCACCATGGAGATAGGCTGAGAGTGAGGAGGGTCTCATAAAAACTCAGTTTTACTATCGAAAAATTCAGGTGAGACCAACCAGTATTTGGAATCAATGCCCTTGCCAGCAAAGGACCACTGTCCATGTGTGTGTTGGGAGGCGGGGTACGAGAGGTGGTATAGGGTTAGGCTCACGTTCAGGGGAAATGCATCCAAACACGAGACATGTTCTCCTGGTGGTGGGTCCAAAGTATCGCAGCTACATAAGAAAAGATGGGGCCTAAATCCTCTAGTCAGTGTCTCCAGAATGAAGGTATCTGTACGTGAACTCAGCATCCTGGGGCTCTTGGGACCAGCGTGTTCACAGGAAAGAGCCTGGACTTTGGCAGCCAGACAGACTTGGTTTCAAATACCAGCCCCACCACTTACTCACTGTCCTTAGATTGCTTATTGCCTTGAAGTTTCTCTTCTCTCATCTATTAAATGGGGCTGATACGATCTTCTTTGCTAGATTCAGTAAGAAAGCTGAGCATCAAATCCCTGGTAAAGTAACTGGCATTTAGATGCTACTGAATGAATCCTGCTCCTTTGTTTCGTGGACCAGAATTAGTTATTGAATGCAAACTGGACAGCTAACCAGCTCAACTGCAAATGGAAAGTTAAGATGTCAAGGTTGCCCTGTCCACACATGGGGTGTCTAAATGCATAGAGGCAAAGTGGGGTGCTGAAGAATACCCTCAGACCAAAATATTCTCTCTCAGACCTCCGCAGGTAGTGAAGAGGCTACTGGATAACTGAGGAGGTCTTATCCGTCTTTGGGTCCCTGGCATCTGGAACTGGACGTGGCAGGGTTCATTGGGTGAAGGGATGCGTGGGTGTGCAGCCGGCTGGATGGATGGGAGTGGGTAAAAAGGAGATATAGAGGACAGATATACCAACAAACAGGTAGATTGATATCACTATCACTATTGAGATACTCTCTTGCATTCCCACTTCACAACTAGGGAAGCTAAAAGCAGTTAAACACGCAAAGAGCTGAGGTTTTTACTGGCCCAGGAACTTACGAAGCTCACCCCAGTCTCTGTCTTCTTGCAGATCGTTCTGTGTTGCCTAGAAGTCCCATGTCTTTCCCTCCAGTCTATTCTGAATCTTCAGGATCCAACTCAAGTTCCGCTTCCTCTGCAGAGTCTCCGACCAGATGGCTTCACACTTCTCTTTCCCTTTCCTGAATGTGTCAATGTGAAATGTTTCCCACTTCACTGAACTTTTATTTCAATGTCTGCATCTTATCTTTCCAACCCAATAAGAGACAATGGCTCTAGGCTTCCTTCACAGCACCCGGCACGAGGTGAGGCACGGGTGCCGACAGTGCCAAGGCTGTCGGAATGCCTGGCAACCGCTCCGTTAGCTAATGTTTCTAACAGTAATAAAAGTTGACACTGAGTGGTGTCGGGCACTTCACTGAGCACTTCTAGTCATCCAAGGTAGGCTTTATGACATCCATTTTACAGGTAAGGAAACTGAGCGTGAGAGAAGTTATAATACTTTCAAAACATGGACCCAAAATTCTTTGGTGCTCTTCTCATTGACAGATGGAATTCTTTGTCCCCTTCCCCTTGAATCTAGATGAGCCTCTGATAGAATCCATCAGTAGGGTACAGCGGAAGTGATGCTGCGTCACTTCTGAGGCAGGGTTGTAAAAGGCCAGGCAGCTTCCACTTCGTTCACTGGGATACCATGACCCTGGCACTCGAACCCCAGCCCCTGTGTTTCCACCATCAATAACAGTGCAATTACCAATAACACCTCGCATTCGCATGCCACTTCATAATTTCTAAAGCTCTTCCATAGACATCCCATCATTTGATCCTGAGAGCCCCAAGTGGAAGATGGAACAGGTGCCATTTCCTGAGTTAACAGCTGGTGGAACTTCGCATGGAGATTTTGAGTGACAAACACAAAGTCAAAGTGCCAGGCGTGGCAGAGATAGGATTGGAATCTGGGGTAAGACAGGAAGCCCTGCGTTTCTGCGGCACACACAGTCCTTCTGAACAAAACAGCGGCAGGGGATCCCTCACCCAGGCCTCCCAGCTTCGTGCCTCTGGACCAGCTCTCCACGCCAACAGTTCCACTGATTTCATTCCATAGGTCGGGGATGCAGCAGGAAGGCTTCTGGCCCCCTGCCTAAGGTCTTCTTGCAGCTCACTGAGCAGGGCATGCTGGTGAAATGCCAAAGACTGGGCGTCAACATGGGGATCAGAAGGGAACGAAGGGAACTCTGCTGGGGTTTCCCCAAAAGGGCCCTGCTGTGCCTTCCTGTCCCCTGAATGTCAAAGAACAGGAACAAGAGGCAGAGAGGACCAGTGATGAAGAGCATGGACTCTAAGCCAGACTGCTGGGGATGTTTTTTAACATTTTTATTTATTTATTTATTTTTAGAGAGAGGGGAAGGGAAGGAGCAGGGGGTAACATCAATAAGAAAGTGAAACATCAGCCCATCGCCTCTCATACACACCCTGACCAGGGACTGAACCTGCAACCCAGGCACGTGCCCTGACTAGGAATTGAACCTGTGACCTTTCGCTTTCAGGATGATGCCCAAACAACTGAGTCATACCAGCCAGGGCCAGACTGCTGGGTTTGATTCTTGCTCTGCCACATACCAGCTGTGAGACCCTGGCCTCATCTGTTTCCCTATTTATGGAAGAGAGGTACTAACAGCACCCGCCACATACATTTGTTATGAGGGCTAAGCAAGTCAATATTTGCCAAATGCTTAAGATGATCCTGGCACGTGATAAGTGGTTTGTAAATGTTGGTTAAACAATAACAGACCCTCTAAGGGCCAGCTGCTGACCTGGTAACGTGGTTAAATGACGGAGTAGGCACACCATGCCCTCAGGGAACCCGCTGCCTCCCGTCTATCTGAGCAACATGGCCATGCCCTCCACAGGGCCGTTCCTGTCAAGTTTGTTCTTTTATCCTCACCTGAGGACATTTTTTCCATCACTTTTAGAGAACAGAAAAGAGAGGAAGTGAGAGAGAGAAACATGGATGTGACGGAGAAACATCGATCAATTGCCTTCAGTACACATTGGGACCAAGGATCAAACCCGCAACCCATGCAACTTCCCCGACAGGGAATCGAACCAGCAGCCTTTTCGGTTACCGGATGACACTCCAAATAACTGATCCGCACCGGCCAGGGCTGGTGTCAAGCTTTTACTATTATAACTGCTTTATCACAGGGGCGGGTAACCCCTGGGGGTACTAATGAGAGCTAAATAACTTCAACCGCAAGGGTTAGATGCGGTGGAGAATGGAGAGAGACAGGGTAGGCACGTCCCTGCCCGGATGTGTTCAGAATGAGCCCCGGACCAGCACGTCAGTCTCTGCCTCTGTGTTCTCCAACGCGGCAGCCTCTGGGCGCAGGTGGCTGGAGCACTCAAAAGGTGGCTGGTCCAGGCTGAAATGTGCTGTAAGATTAGAACCAACACACACACAGCATCTAATAGCTCACTACTAATTTGTTATAGTCACTCCATGTGGAAATGATAGTATTTTAAACATATTGGGTTAAATATGCGATGATAATTAAGTTCTTCACTCGTTGCTTTAGATTTTTTTTAACATAGCGACTAGAAAAATTAAATTGCATCTGCAGTTGTTCTTGTGGCTCACATTCTGTCTCTGTGGGCTGGTGCCGCTCTGTGCAGGCCAAGGCGAAGTGGAGGGTTCCCAGCAGGTGAGGGAGCTGGAAGGGGGCAGGTGAGCGTTCCCCTTCGGGAACAACCTTTGGGAGAAGGTGAGGGATGATTTGAGCCCCAGGGAGACACTCTTCTCTGTGCACCTAGTGCCTGACACAGGCCCTGTCCTTAGTGGGTGCTCATTTTTGATTTGTTAAATTATTGACACAATGTAGCTGGCCACAGGGTGGGAAGCCAACAGGGCCTCAGAACAGAACCATCAAGCCTCAGAGGATGCTCGGACTTTCAAGCGCACTCCTTACACACCTGAGGAGGATGAAATGTATGTCAGAGCCCATCTTCCTCCAAGAGCAGGCAACGACTCGCTACCTGGCGTTTTCATTGCTCAGAGTCGCCCCCTGCTCCCCCCCCCACCCAACTTGAATCAAGCCCTAAGGAGGACCTCGCTGACTTCAGCCTCATGACTGCGTTTTAAAGTGCTGTCTCAAGAAAGGTTCTGTCTTAATTGCCTCCTTGTCTGAACTGAGCCGGCTTCCCAGGGACCGCATCCCAAGTGCCATTCGTAGGAGGAAGTTTAGGAAAAGTTCTGCCAGTGGCTCTGGGGATGGGAGGGGGAGGGCCCAGGAAGGCTGTCCGGGCCGCCCTTGGAGAGCCAAGACTAATTCCGCAGTCTAGTCACTCCGTCAAACATTTAGTGTATCCGGGTGATTGTTCCCTGGTAGGCCGCGACGGTCTATCTGCTGGGCCTTTTGTCATGTTAACTGCGGCCGATCAATGGATTGAGGTCAGGACTTCTGATGTAGGTGCAAGCTTAGAGGGAAAAAAGTCTCAAAGATTCATTTTTTCTCGTCTGGTAACACTCCGGTCACTTATTTTTTCTCAGTTAGCCTCTGCCGCTCTAAAGTGGATATTGATCAGTGCTTTAATGCAAACCTGTCAAATTAATTTTGCAGACCTGGGATATGACTAGCCTAAAATTGCTTCTGCATCTGTTCTCTGCAGCAAGCCTATGAATTTTAATCACGACCAGAATGGGTTGGTGGCTTTTTTTGTTAGAAACTTGAATAGGAAAGGTTTAAACTGTAAATGCCAGGGAATGATGCTGTTTTGTTCTTTTCAGAAACTCATGTGGTGGAGGTCAAAGAAATTATTATGTCGGGTGTATTCTTGGCAGATGCTGTGGGAAGAGTTGTGGGCTAGCTTTCTACAGAGCTGCGCCCGGGGAGCGCTGGTGCCTCCGCAAACACCCACAGCCTTGGAGTCCCAGCTTTGGAGAGTGCAGGCATTGAATGCCTGCCGGACAGGCCACCCCAGCCTGCCTGTGCCACCCCTGGCTCCTGCTTTACTGTGATTCAGGACAACTTTACCTCCTAGGGTGAAAGAGCATCAGATTTCACTTTTTTGAAGATTTACCTTGGCCTCTCTCCACTGCCCTGTCAACCTGGCTCCCTGAGCCCTGGCAGGAGGCCCCTTTACACCCGCACATCTGGGTGCGGAGCCAGAGCTGTGGCACCCCAGCTGCCACGCCCACTTCCAGCTGCCGCTGCAGCTGCCACCTTGTGTCCTTGCGCTACTCTGCTCCTTGCAGCCCCTTGGCACTTTTTCCGATTGGACCCCTGAAGCAGACAGGCCCTTCTGAATGGCAACCCCACTTCCTTGGAAGAGGTGTAGTGCATTTGCCACAGGCACCCGGTGGCTCTGTCTCCTCCCCTTTGGCGGCTTCAGCCCTGCCCACAGACAATCTCACCAAGTTCCCTCCGCAGAGAATCAGTTGTTGCAACCCTAACCATACCGGCCTCCACTGTACAGCATCATCGTCTTTTTATCAAGTACTTACTATGTGCCAGGCTCTGTTCCAAGTGCTTTCACATGTTACCATCAAAAACAAGACAGCAGGCCCAAAATGGAGTCACTTCGGCTAAGCCCCACACCACCAAACTGAGACTTGATGTAAACACAGTTTCAGCCCTTCCAGAAATGGAATCTTAAACCAGTCAGTCAGGAATGACCTGGCCAGCACTAGTGAGGCCATCTGCCTGATAGACCCCCGCCGTCCCCTGAAGGAAAACGGCTTTGCTTTACCAATCTGCTTTTCATCTAGTGTAACTTCCTGGTTCCTGCTCCCTCTGCCTATACAAGCCTTTCATTTGTGCAGCTCCTTGGAGCTCCTTTCTATCTGCTAGATTGGATGCTGCCCAATTCATGAATGATTAAATAAAGCCAATAAGATCTTTAAAATTTACTCAGTTGAATTTTGCTTTTTAACATTACCTGATTGAATCCTCACAAGACCACAGGAGGGCAGTGCTATTACCATCCTGGTGTTACTGGGAAGGAGACTGAGGCACAGAAAGGTGATGTTTACTTGCCTAAGGTGCACAGCTAACCAGGGGCAAAGCCAGTTTGAACCCAGGCTGTCCGGCTCTAGAGGTCATCTTTTAACCTGCTTTGAGCGCTGTCTGTCTGTGTCTGCCCACAGGCAATGAGCACTTGATGTGGCCACTGTCTTGTTGGGTCTTCAATGGTTGCATCTGTGCTGTTTTTACCTCTTCAGTAAACTCCCAGACCCTCAAGGGTAGACCCCGCTTTGATTCTTGAATATTCAAGTAGATATATGAAGTTGAAGGGCCACGCAGTCGCAGAGAACAAGTCAGGAAAATGTTTACGAGCCACTTTCATGGAAACTCTGATAGAGTAATCGAGGGAAAGAGGGGGACGAGGAGAGAGAAAACATTTTATTTCACACGAGCATATCTTGACTCTCCAGCTGTGAGGGGTCCCCTGTGAAGTGGCCCCCTGGCTCCCTGAAGTCAAGAGCCAGGCAGGGCTAGAGAACATGAAGCCCAGGGATGACCAAAATTCCCAGGTCAGAGAACTGTGTGCTGAGAGGCCCCTCAGGAGCCACACAAGGGCCCATGAGAAAGCGGCATTCCAGTGACTGCTACCAAGACATTGCCCACTGGTCAGGAGTAAACAGAGAACCAAACACCCCAGCATCTGTTGGGTAAAGGGACACTGGTCCCACTTCCTGTGACCCCCTCCCTGTCCCCACTTGAGGATCTGGTCCCAGAAGAGGGAAGGAGCCTGGGTGGTCTCAGAGCCTAGATTACCTCCTACTCCACCCCACCCTACACACACATCCTCACTATTTCAGGTAATACGCAGGGAGTCTGAGTCCCTCTCAAACTGCCCTGGGGAGGGGCAGAGATGCAATCCAAAAGAAGCTTGAAGTCACATTTTTAAACTAGACAGAGTTTTAATAATGGAAAGTCTTTGGAAAATTATGGCATCTGAATTTTCATTGAGAGATGAAGATGGGAGATTAATCATAGAAGGGTTGTAAGCAATGGTTAGAAAATCAAACCACTAATATTTTGGTCTCACTGAATTGACGTTCCCGTATAGTCTGCCTAGTGGAATACAACTGACAGATAATAAATACACACTATGGTACCCACCCCTACAACCCTGCTGAGAGCCTGGTTTGGGGTTAAGCAGAACTGGAGGACAATTTCTTCTAAAACAGCCTCTTATTTTAAGCCAGTGGGCCCCACCCCTATGCTTGCCCTCCTGCAGAAAGAGAAGCCTTCTCTGTTTGAAGACCTATAGGAAGGCCTTCTTGGTCTTCGTGGCCAAGTGGACAAAGGGAGCGTGGTGGTCATCACTGACCACTCAGTGGAGTTCTGCAAGAGCAGGAGTGAGGACTGTGGGGTTGATGAGGACAGAAACCCTTGGGGATGCCTCATTTGGGGACTCAGTCATCATCGTGACCCTCTCCCTCCATATCTTGGCTCTGCCTATTGGCTTCATTCTCTTGGTTGCATCCAGTGGCAGGGATCTGGCTGTGGGCTCACTCTCCCACAAGAAAGAGCGCATTTCTGTCTCACGTAGAACTTTTAATAGATTTTCAATCCTGAGAAAGGACTCTGACTGTCCAGGTTTGGGTCGCCAGCCCTCCCCTTGGACTGGTCACTGTGGTAGATGAAAGGTTTTATGGTTAAGTCAGCCTGGATTATTGGCCCATCCCTGGAAGGGCAGAGGATTCTCTTACCAGAGAAGCCAGGAGCTGGTAGCATGGAGGGAGTCAATCCCGATTTGAATGCTTTGCAAGGATTCATGGATTATTTGTGGCTGTGCATAACTTTGTGCTGAGTCCATCAACTTATATCAAGGGAGTTGATCCCTTACTTGCTAGGAATGCCAACTAGAATCCAACCTCATTGACTCACAGGTGGTAGGTGAGTCTCTCACATATGATGAACTAGCTCCTGTGAGCAGTGTCCTCCCGTAGGCCAAGCAGGAAGCCCAGAATGGGGGAGGCACTCAATGAATGTGTCCTCAATGAATGTCTGCCTGCGTGAATGAATGACCATGAATGGAAGGAAAGGAAATGAAAAAGCAATTAGACACACACACACACACACACACACACACACACACACCCAGAGCTCACCTAACCACATCACTTCCTTCCCTTCCCTCCTCTGCTAAAAGCTTTGTGCCCATACTGTCAGGTTTGGGTTCCTTGATCCCTGAGGGGAGGGGAGAGCGCCAGCTGCTCTGTGGTCTGCAGGAAAAGGCATGAGGCGAGGGATCAGGGGATTTGTCCTGCCATTAATTACCTGTGTGACCTTGGGGGAGCCACTTAACCTATCTTTGCTTCAGTTTCATCATCTATCAAATGGGACTAGTGCTCGCTACCCTATTTATCATTTCACAATAAGGATGAGAGGAATAGCCAATATTAGAGAGTTAACAGCGTTAGAAAAGTTAAAAGCATGGTGTGGGAGAATATGGTATGACCATGGGCTCCCACTGGGGATACGAGTTTGATTGCAGAGTTTGATGTGAGGCGTCAGCAGTGGTGCAAGGGAAAGACTTCCAGGCCCTCCTCATTGAGGAGCTCACACTGGCACAGAAAATTTCCCCCAAACCCCAAAGTCCTGTGCATGCCCAGCCTTGAGAGAGAAAGATTTAAAAGTGAAAGAAACAGTACTCCCTGCCCTTAAGAAGAGAGACACACCTATAAAGCGGTGAGCTACTTATAAAGGGCTCCATGCTGTGTTACAGAACATTAGTCAGTCAATAGATATTTGTTGAGCACCTACTATGTGCCAGACACTCTTCTAGAATCTGAGGATAAGTGGATATACAGAATCCTACCCGGAGAGCTACACATGAGTGAAGAAATGAGTAAACAGGCAGAGAATAGATAAATGAGAAAAACACTGTAACGAAAATAAACCAGGGTGACGTGGTGGAGAATTGGGGCAGGGAGCTACTTTAGTAGAATGATCATGGAGAGTCCAGAAGGTGATAACCTGAGAATGAGGCCTGGATGTTGAGGAGGGAAGAATGTTCTGTGTAGAAGAAATGCAGGTGGAGAGGCTGGGAGAGGGTCAGGGAAAGGGCAGGGTGTCACATGCATAGCGAGCAAGGGGACAAGTGGGAGTGGAGGACATTGGGGACATGGCTGGCACCCAGCAGGGAAGGTGGGTGTGGACTTCACACCAGGGGCAATGGAAATCCATGAGAGATTAGAAGCAGCAGCCTGATGTGATCTGAGAGTGAGAGAGTGACCAAGCGAACATGGCACAATGTTACCAATCGGTAAACATGAGTGATAAGGGTGTTAGAGTTCTTCCTAGTCTTCCTGCAACTTTTCTATACATTTGAAATTATTTCAGAATAAAAAGTGAAGAAGTAAAAAGACCGTTCTGGCTCCTGGGGGCCACTGACTGCAGGAGGTGGGGAGAGGGGATTGAGTACGGCCGGGGCCCAGAGTGCAGGAGGGTGACAGTGAGGAGGCTCCGGCGGGAGTCTAGGCAGCTGGGACCAAGGCAAGCAGGAAAGAGGTCCTTTCCAGGATGTGTTTATGGAGGTCTGGATTAGTTTTGTATCATTGCCATAAGAAGTTGCCACAAACTGAGTGGTTATGAACAACACACATTTATCATCTTACAGCTCTGCAGGTGAGAAATCCGACAGCTCTCCTGGGCTGAAATCGATGTCGGCAGGGCTGTGTTCCTTCTGGAGGCCCTGGCGGAGAATCTGTTTCCTTGCCTCTTCCACCTTTCAGAGGCCGCTCTGCAGGCCTCACACATAGCTCCCTGCGTTACAGAACCAGCAACAGGGCATTGGACCCTTCCTACCCTGTCATCTCTCAGTCCACAGCCTAGAAAGGTCCTCACTTTTAAAGACTCCAGTGATTACATTGGCCCACCCAGATAATCCAGGATAAAGTCTCCGTCTCAAGATCCTGAATCACCTCCGCAAAGTCCTGTTCCCCATGTAAGGTAACGTAGTCACAGGTTCCGGGGATACCATGGGATAAAACCACTAAGATTTGCTGATGAACTAGGTGTGGGGTTGTGGGGGTGACCGAATGGCAGAGCCATCCCTCAAGATAGCAAGCTATGAGGACTGGGGCGGGGAGTGGAGGGGAGAATCAACAGTTCTGTTCAAGATGTGCTAAGTTTGGAGTCATTGAGGCCAGAGTGACCGGGAGAACCTCATGCTGGTGCCCAGGGGAGGGCGTGTCCAAGCGAAGACTTGGCCAAGAGTAGCACTTGTGTGAGTCACAACATACGCCTCCTTCGTGCAATAAACAAGTACTGAGCCTCTCACAGTCAGTCACGAGGCACTGTAGATACAAATACCTCCATAAATGAAAGAGGTTCCAGAAGGGAATGGAAGGCCAGATCAAGAAATGGCAGAACAGAGAGGTTGGAGTCTGGCCTTGCGTACTAGGCTATGGATTGTGGGTAGGCTGCAGGGATAAGAAACAACCACTGCAGGGCCTCAAGGCGAATGACAAAACACAGGAAGAGGACATGAGAACACTTGACATATAAGGATCTGTCAACAGGCCCCAAACTGGCTGAGTGTGGGCATGTGAAGAGAAGGCGTGGGGAAGGGGTGAGTGAGGACATCTGCATTGGCTCCAGCCCAACTAGGGAAATCCTGTGTGGAGCCAGTCCCTTCCCTGCTGCTCCTGCTGCTCCTGCTGCTCAGGTGTTTTCAGCTGAAGGGATGCACCCTGGGCATGGCGGATGGGGGGTGAGGGAGGTGCTGAAGGAGGGGAGAGGCATCTTTTCCTCTTTCAGAACTGCTGCTCTTAAATCAAACAATTCAATCCAGGTGGAAGAGGGTTGGCAGCTGGGAGGGGAGAAGAAGGAGAAGCAGATGATAAAAAAAATCAATAACTCTTCCCCATAAAATAAATTGAGATTTGTGGAATTCACTTCCACTTGACATCAAAGATGCCGATTTGGTGAATTCGTTTAAGGCCAAATTGAAAACGTATAGTTTTAATCCAGGTCCCCAAGCTGCCCCAGGCTCCATGGCAAGGGCCCTGGGGACTGGGTTTATGGCAGCGTGGGATGCTTATTCAGATCGATTGATTTCCATTGCTGTAGAGAAGCTGTGTTCAGGGTGACCCACCCACCCACTAAACCCCCTCTGGCTAGGACATCCCCAGGGACCACTGGCTTGGTCATGTTTGGCCATGTGACCCAAGAGGCAGATGCAGGGCTGGCCAGGGCCTTTGGACATCCAGTCTCACGCAGTTCTTTGGACCTCACTGGGGCTGGGTGTTTCCTCCTATACATGAGTGTGTTATAGATAGAAGACAGAATTGCAGAGTCCACAGACTCTGGTTTTGGGTCCCCCAGCCCTACCTGAAAGTATGAGTAGGGTGTGAGTGGCAGTGTGTAGCATGAGGGCAGAGACACTCGTGTTGAGGAAACCAGACCTGAATTTCCTTGGCCTGTGCCTCAGGAAAAAAGAAAGAAGGTCTAAAACTTGCTGGGTCGGGGCCACATGTTAGGATTCAACCCTCTCCCTAGTAGGGTATCACTCTGGGGCTTCCCTCTGCTCGGTGCAGCAGTCTGCAGGCTGGCGTGTTAGCACAGCACGGTCTCTGCTGGGACGGGGATGGCAGGGCTGGGGTGGGTGTGGCTAGGACAGCGCAGAGGTGAGCACTGCAGCAGGCAGGAGGGCAGCCAGTCCATCGGCAGGAGTGCTGGTTTCCAATGAAGAACCTTGAACGAGCATGACCAGGTGCAAATCCCAGCTCCATGACCTCAGACAGCAGAACCACTCTGTGCTGGTTTCCTAATCTAAAAAATGAGAACTTGGTTTTTTAAAAAAAAAAAAAGATCCTATCACAGAGGATGGCCAGGAGGCTTACCTGAAAAAAAAGGTAAAGCATTCACCCAGAGCTTGGCAGGTGTTGACACTCAATAAAAGATACTATTCTAATGATGACCATGACCAGCTAGGGGAACCTTGGGCAAGCCATTGAAACTTGGTCTCAGTGTCCTGCTCTATAAAGTGAGGGGTAGTCCTGGCCAGTGTGGCTCAGTTGGTGGGAGAGTCATTTGGGAACCGAAGAGTTGAGGGTTGAGTTCCCGGTCAGGACACATACTTACCGAGGTTGCAGGTTCAATCCCTGGTCTGGATGCATATAAGAGGCAACCAATCGATGGTTCTCTCTTACATCAATGTTTCTCTCTCTCTCTCTCTCTCTAGAAGCAATGAAAAAAATTTTCCTCAGGTGAGGATAAAAATAATAAAGTGAAGAGGTCGAAGCAAATGCTTTCTGCAGTCCAGGCCAGCCTAGACTTGCCTAGTCTTTGCTTTGTAGGTTCGTGTCACCTAAGTGGCAGCACAGAGGAGCCAGGGCTATTCACCACAGGACTTCTAGTCTTAGCAGCTCACTGGCCCTAACCCTCCCAAGCCTTGGCCAGAGACATGCAGGCACTGGCAAAGCCCTGAGGGGGTCAGAACAGAGAGAGGCCTCAGAGAGTTAGCATGAGCTAAAGCAGGACCAAATTCATAGCCGTGTCCACCCCAGAGCCAACTCGGGCTGGCTGGGTCCAGGCTCTGGGCTTTGGGGCCCAAGCTTGATCTGACCTCCTCAAATTGAATGTTCACTGTAGCCTAGATTTGCAAAGCAATTTGTTAATGCTCCTGTGCAGGGGCTGTTTTCTCTAGGGTTTTAAAGAAAAAAAACTAATTTCAATGTAAAATTCACAGCACCAAATTGAAATGTATTCTGAGCCAAGTGAGCAGTTCAGAATTTCCAAGTCCCGGCAATCAGTGCACGTCACATTGTAATTACACATTTCTCTGGGTGTCAGCTGCAGGCCTGGCGAGGAAAATAGGAGATAATGCTGACCCTTTTGAGAAGAGAAAGAACTTTTGTGCCTGTTCGCTTTCAGAGAGAGCTCTTCCAAGATATTAGGAGAGGGACACCTGAATCAGTCCACTGAGGGGAACAAAGCCATTTGTAGCTGCAGCCTCCTTAGCCAGATCGGCTCCACTCAACAGTTTTTGGAGTTTAACCTTATTTCTTCAAATGCATGGGAGGAAAAAAATGAAGCATCTTCTTTCTAGCACATCTTGGTTCGTTTTTCTCAGAGATGATCCCTAGCATCTCCCTCCTCAATACATACACTGCACATGCACACACCTACATGCCACACACAGGGACATAGCACCTGTGTGTGTGCATACACATATACACACACCACCAATGTGAATACGCAGACACATAAATGCACATGCATTCATACTTACCATATATACCTACCACACTTCATGAGCTTAATCACATACATACACACTTCCACGTGTTTAAAAAGGAACACTAGCAGGACTTTAACTGGATTATAGTTCTGGAAATAAAGAAATTTGGATAAGGCCTGGTGAAATGATACTAGAAAATTCTTACTAATTTTCTTAGGCACGAAGATGGTATCATGCTTAAGTAGGAGAATGTCTGTGTTCTCAGGAGATACAGGCTGAAGTCTTTAGAGATGAAGTATCAACGTGTCTGGGACTTGCTTTCAGATGATTCTGATGGAGAGAAAGAGAGAATATAGCAACTTGGTAACAATCGTTGAATCTGGCAGAGAGGCATTTATTGCACAACTCTTTTAATATTTTGTATATTTGAAATTTTTTCCTAATTAAAAATTCAGGAAATAAAGAGTAGGAAAAAACTTCCAAATGGCATCCATTTGGCAGTTGCCTTCAAGTCTGCCCTTTATCTCCCATTCCGTCATCTGGGTATGTGGGCTGATTGGATAAGGACTTCGCATTTGATGAACCTTTCACAGATCTGACCTTGCAAGCCAGCATTAGGGGCTTGCAGTTCCTGGAAAGGGAGATGATCTGAACAGGTAGGAATGAAGGACAGTGGAAGACTTTCTTGGGGCTGGTAAAATCTGCAACTCCCTTACCCTAATCTTGATGAACAAGTCTTTACTCTTTTACAGTAAATATTTAATGTAGGTGTCATAGCCTCAATCACTCAAACTAATGAGCATCACCGATACATGTTAGCAGATTAGACCTGTGGAGTGTGAACTCAACTCTATAGGTAACAGGAAGGTATTGTAAGTGGGAAAGAAGGAAGGAAGGAAGGAAGGAAGGAAGGAAGGAAGGAAGGAAGGAAGGAAGGAAGGATGGAAGGAAGGAAGGCTATATAAGTGTATGTATTAAAATACTGTTTCTTCTATAAGGGCACCCCCATGGGTGAGGCTCCCCTCTCCAAGGGCAATGTGAGGCTAAGATGTGGGTATAGCAATGTTTCTCAACCTTTTTTTAATCCATGCCCTCCTTTGATAGTTTAACACTCTCACATTTTCTCCAGAGATTATCTAAGGTCCCCGGGGAGAAAGGGCATCTTCTCTATCTTGAGAATCTCTATTTTAGGCAATTTCCCACCAACCAGCAAGATTTTCCTCAAGCTTTAATTTCCGTAGTTTACATTTTTAAAAATTAGGTTTTAAGAATATGCCCCAAATAAAATTACATTATAATACCAAGTCTTTGCTTTCAACACACACACCCGCTCAATGCTTTCAGGCAGCACCACCACCCCCACCCCCCGGGGAAACAGCGATCTAAAGCCTCATGTGGTCACTGACACAGGCCAGACAAGGTCAACAAACCATGGCGCTGAGCTTAGGTCACTGCTTCGGCATTTGCCTCAATTGCATACTTTGTGAACTGATGATGATAAACAGTGAAATACCGTATTGTGCTGGCTTTCTTTTTATCTTTGAGGCCAAGGTTAATTGTGTATGTGAGTTGTTTCAAACGCCCTTTGATAATTGAGAGGTGTTCATGTTGTCTGAGGCCTTAATTAAATCAACCGATTGTTAGGATTGAGAACAAAAGTTCACAGCAGCCCCAGTCACATAGAGCTGGGTGTCTCTAGCTAGTTCACAATTTTATAGAAGGCCCCTTTCAGGCAGAAAATATGGTTGTGCAAAACCGGGGAATGGGAGAGGGCAGCAAAACCTGGGAACAAGAGCTCAGAGAGAGGTGCCACCTGCAAGGCAAAGAAGCGAGCCCCAGATGGCCACAGGCTCTCTGAGCAGATCGCTGTCCTGGAGCACAGTTCGAAACTATGTGGGGTCCCAGCCTCTCCTTCAATCCAGCCTGCCAGTGGGATGACCCTCCAAAAATACTGCACCACATCGCTCCCTTTAGTTCACCCATTCTACAAAAATTGTTTGGATATCTGTTGTACACATCAAGTACTGTCCAAGATGCTTTGGTGCTGCAAAGTGGAAAAAACCGTGTTTTCCCTTCCAAAACTCTAGCTGAAGAGGGGAGGAGAGACATGAACAGATAGGGAGTAAACGTAGGCTGTACTGTAATCATCAGAGCACATGCCCTAAGGCACCATAATGCACACACCCATAAAAAAGCACCATTAACAGGGGTCGCACCTTTGCCAGGAAAGAATGAGCTTCACTGTGCCTTAGTTTCCACATCTGCAAAGTGGGGTTAACACAGGAACCTTCCTCCAAGGCCCATAGTGAGGAGTAAATGAATTCACAGTGCCTGGCACATAAAAAGCACCATAGAAATGTTTGCTACCATCATCATCACCTGCAGCTAAGACAAGGAGTAGCGTGGGGTTTGTGGTTAAGGGGGGAATGAGAAAGGGGTTGCCTAAAAGAATTAGACTCCTTGGCCCAGCCTTCAAGGCCCTGATCCTACATTGACCCTTCTCCATCACCGAGAAACCCACAGCTCAGAAAGGTGTGTTTCTTCAGGTTGGATTAGGAGACCGTGCTGGTGCCTGACCAGCTCCCCCACTCCCCACCCCAATATGGTTTTTAGGGTCCTATCTGTTGCTTTCTTTGAACAAATTTAGGAAGCCTACTCAGTATGAAGAAACACTCTCCGAGATGTCTCTGAGAACAGGGAAACCCATTCTGATGGATTTACTCTAACTATGGTCACTGGGCTTCATGCTGTCAGAGGCCTGGACCATTTGTGGTCCCTCCCTCTTCAACATGGTGCCATAGCTCTTGAGTGCACTGGAAACCCTGAGCAATATAGAGGGAGCCCTCAGGCAGCAGCACTCGCGGTTACATCTAGAGGACAAGGTGCTGCAGTGGGCATTGATGCGCTACCTGCTGCCGCATGTTAGACGCGAGCCTGTCTTGTAAGGGGTTAAATGTACTCAGATATATTTCTGTGTGTCCACCACTGCATCAGACCAGCTGGCATATATCTGTCACCTGCACAGGACTGTGCACCAACTGATTTTGAGCATCTTCATCTGGATGGTGCGCAGAGCCGGGCTCGGTGCCTGGACTTCAGTAGAGCTTATATGCAGAGGGGCAGGCAGGCAGGTTTTCTTAGGGGGCAGGCAGGCAGGTTTTCTTAGGTACCAGGCAGCCCAAAACGCCTCTGGCCCCTTCCTCCTCAAGTTTGGAACTTTGAGATGGAGGTCCGAGAGCCTGGAGAACAAGGGAATATGTTCTTTCTCCTTCTCCACATCTGGGAAGTTAGAAGGAAGATAAACTTTCAATGCCTTAAATCAGGGTCAGCCCCAAGCAAAACCACAACAAATGCACACCTGGTCTTTACTTCTGCCCCACTTCCCTTCTCAGGGACACCCTTCTCCCCTACCTCTCCCCTGCACCCATCGTGTGCCCCAGTGCCACCCCCTGAGACCTCACTGTCAGCTGGCTGATAAGATGTGCAGTGGTCTGCACCACCCACCTTGCCCCACCTGCTCACAACTTGAGGTGTTCAGGTTTTCCTGACACCTTTCATGTCACCCTGCTAGGTGGCCGCAGACATTCCCATACGATCCCCAGCATTGTCTCTGCTTGCTACCGAGCTGGCTGTTCTTTTTCTGACAGTGTAATATTACATATAATAACAATTACCAATGACCTCCACTGGGTTGTCCGATCTCATTATTGCCGATGCATTTGGTACCTGCCACCGCCAATTTGCCTCAGCTGAGGTTTTATTCAGTGGGATATGATAGAGCTGTACAGCAATCTTTTTCCATTTAAATAGTTTAATTGAGGAAAGCTATCAGATGTTTCCAAATTTAATGTATACAACAATTTGCTTTTTCCTATCTCTTTTCAGACTTGAGTTGGAAGAAAATGACATCTGATTCTTATAGAAGGAAAGCAATTACATTTTGGCGTCTGCCTTCCCGGCTTGCATATGTTTTTAAACATAAAAAGAAATTCTTAATATGTAATTGTCAGGTAATAAAAAGGGAAAAATATTTTACTTTGCGTTTATGAAGTAATTTTTCAAAAGCATAAGGGAATTACATGCTAATGTTTTATGTTTATGACCGCGCTCTAATACCGCACTATTTCTTCAAGTTTGGGTCTTTTTCCCCGCTCTTCTCGGAAGATGAGAGCCGAGAGGATCAGGCCTCGCTCAGGCCCTACCTCCCTGCCGGGAATGTCCTTGGGCACCCAGACTTTCCTCCTCTGAGCTGCCTCCTTGGAGATCCTCCGGGCTGCACTATAATCTGACTCTTGTGTCCTACATCGAATTATTACAAAGTGACACCAAATTGTCAGCTATCTAGGTTGTCAGAGTGGAGAGAATTCCTTTCACATTTTGTGTTCTCCAAGATGTTCAGCAAAAGGCTCGGCTCCAAGGAGCTGGTGCTCAGCAAACACTTGTTGAACAATTGTGCTCACTGAATTGCCAAATAACTAGTCACCAAATAATGGGAGTGATGTGACCCTCACACACTATGTCTGTACAGAGAGGAGACTCATTGAATGGCATGCACAGATGGACAGACAGACAGGTGGATAGATGATAGACTCATACAACTCATCTGAGATTTCTCTGACATTTTGCTCAATTGGATTAGACCTGACAGTTCCCCAAGTTCTTTCTTAGAGATCTATTTGCCCCAGACAGACTAAGGTCACAGGTCTCAGAATTATCCAGAAAGTACCCAATGGCTACCGACAGAGTTGTAGGGAATCGGGAAAGCCTGAGTCTTACTATCTTCGTTTTTCACAGGAAAAATTGGTGGCTTCCAAGGTCATTATAGTTTTTAATGAGATTTTATGACTGCAAACTTCAACTCAGCCCCAGCCAGGAATTCTATTTCTCTTTAAGTACACTTACCCACTCTTGTAGATGACTCTCCTCTCTCCTCAAATATCCTATATCACTTCTCAGTTGATGAACTCACCTCATACTTCAATGAGAAGAGAAACAGTTGATGGGAAGTCCCTCATCTTCTCCCACCAAACCCTCAGTCTGACCTGCATTGTACCATCTCTCTCTCTTCCATTGCATCTGAATGAAGAGCTGTCCTTCCCCATTAAAGCCGGCCCTCCGCTTGTGTGCTGGATCCAGTCCCCATCTCCTGCGCAGACATCATCCGTGTCTCCTCTCTCCGGGATCATTCCCGTCAACATCACACACCAATGTGCTCTAGTTTTGCCCTTAAAAGAAGAAAAGAAAACTACTCTCTTAACCTCTCTTCCCTCCCTAAATGCCACCTGATCACTCTGCTTCCCTTTCCAGCAAAGCTTCTGAATTCTCCGTGAGCACCATCTCCACTTCCTCATCCCCATCCTTTCTAATGTGCACTCAGTTGGCTCCTGTCTGCACACCACCTGGAACTGCTCTCGTCTGGGTCCCCAATTTGATTTCTCTGCTGCCGGATTCGATGGACAATTTTCAGTCCTTACCTTGTCCTCTCAGCAAGCACTTAACACAGAAGGACAGATTCTCAACCCGGTAATTAATCATTTATGCGTCTGTTTATTGCCTGTCTCCTACTTTAAAGCACAAACTCCCTGTGGGTGGGAATCTTGTGTATCTGATTTACTGGTATAGCCCTGGTGCCTGCTCTGGAAGCTGTCTCATGTAGACATTGACTAGATGTTGGTGCTGCTCAATGCACTTGGCTCTGACACTCTCAACCTCAAATCTGTATCACCAAGGCATAGAGCCACAGAGTTTCAGATTGAAAGGGCCCTGAGAAAGGACTATATCAGAGTGTAACTAGCCTGAGTTCACAATGCTAGAAGTTTCTGGAAGAGCTGGCACTTGAGCCAAGTTCTCTTGATTCTCTGCCCAGGCTCTTTCCAAAACAGCTGGCCCCATGCTTACGTGGCAGAGCCTGGGTGCTGTGGAGTCCCCCCTGTGGAAGGCACAGGGCATGTGATCTCTCAAGACCAAAGAGGATTTGATAACCAGGCTGGGAAGAAAAATGTGCACATGGAGATTCATGACCTTTTCTTAAAACTAACTTTGTAGAAGAGCAACTAGCTTTAGTTCAAATAGTTAAGCAAACATATTTGCATTTCAGAAACTTGTTTGACTATTGGCCTTTACGATTAAAATTGTCTTATGGTTTTCTGGATTATATAAACAACACATGTATATTATAAATAATTCAAAGAAAGTAAAAATTGTCTGAAATCTTATCATTCTTAGGTAAGTGCCATTAAAATTATGTTTATCTGTTTATTGAATTATAACACAAATACAGAAAAGTGCACAAATTTTAAATGTGCAACTCAGTTAATTTTTTGAAATGCATACTTAAGGATCAGCCCCCCAAGAGAGGAAGAGAATGTGACCAGCTCCCCGAAAGTCCTCATGCCACCTCCTAGTCACTCTCCCTGCCCCCCAGTGATCACTCCTGTCTTGCCTTCTCACACCAGCAGTCAGTGCTTGCCAACTTTTATGTAAATAAAGTCACTCACTACATTTCTTTGTGTTCAGCTTTTTTTTGTTCAACATTGTACTCGGACATTCATCCATGTTATGGTATATAGCTGCAGTTTATACATTTTCACTCCTGTCAACACTCCATTGTAAGGATATACTATTATTCATCCCTTTTTCCAGTTTTGTTGAAAGATAATTAACATACATCACTGTATCAATTTAAGGCACACATGATCTTTTGATTTATATATATTGTGACATGATTACAATAGGTTCAACCGACACCCATCTTCTCATCCAGACACAATGAAAAGGAAAGTGAAAGCAAAGAAAAACAAGTCTCCTCGTGATGAGAACCGAGGATTTCCTCTCTTAACAACTTTTCTGTACGCCGCACAGCAGTGTGAGCTGCAGTCATTTTGTGGTGTGTCACATCCTTCCCGGTGATGGGCATCTTGTGGTATTGGTTGGAGGCTGTTACAAGTTTCTGCTACAAACACTCTTGTACGTGACTTTATTGCCCTGGGGCCCACATTTCTGTTAAGTGAACGTCTAGGAATAAAATTGCTCCAACATCATATATACATGGTATATATGTATATGCATCTTCATCAGATTTGCAGAGGGATTGTATCAGTGTACACGGGCCAACAGTGTTTGCACAGTCCCTTCGCTCTGCCTCCTTGCCAACACTTTTCATTTTAGCCATTCGGTGAGTGTGTGGACCTCACTGTGAAGTCGTTTTAGTGACTGACAGGATTGAACCCCTCTTCGTGTGCTTATTGGCCGTTCCGATAACCTCTTTTGTCAAATACCCATTCCAGTCTCTGGACAGTTTTCAGTTGGGTTGTTGGTCTTGGCTTACCGATTTGTAGGAGTTCTTTGTGCATTCAGTTTTGAGTTCTTTGTTATTTTTTATATGTTGCAAATGTCTTCTCCCACTTTGTGGCTTGTTTGTGCAAACCGAAGTTCTTAATTTTAATGTAGTACCATGTAACAATTGTGTTTATGATTAGTGGGATTTGTATCAAATTTAAGAAATCTTTTCCTATCCCAAGGTCAATTAAAAATACCATACTTTCTTCTCTGAACTGTCTCTTCATCTCCTTTGCCCATTTCCCAATTTGTCATCATTTTCTTTTTCATTTGTTAGAAACATTTGGTGTAGTTTAGATATTAACATCTTATCAGTCATCTGCATTGAAAATATGTTCTTCGATCGGTTATTTGCTTTGTTTATAACATCTTTCACTGTACTTATGTGACATTAATTTTTATATAACCAAATATTCCCATCTTTTTAAAAAATAGCTTCTAAATTTCTTGACTCGGTTGACAAATTGTTTTTCTGTCCCACAACACCCTCTCTTTCAACTTGGGAGATATATACACATATCTCCTGAATTTTCTTAAAGTAAGTTTGTGGTTTTATTATTACTTTAAGCCTTTAATCCAGGTGGAAATTTTTAATATGAGGTAAAGCAGGGAATCCCTGTCTATTTTTCTTCTAAGCAGATTATTAGCACCATTCATTAAATAGACTACTTTTTTTTCCCACTGGGATCCGTTCCTGGGTTTTCCATTCTATTCCTATGCCAATCACATTCCTTGTATATGATGTTTTGGGATCTGGTAAGAAATCAAGTTTTCTTTCTCCAAATATTCTTTAAAATTTTTTTTGGCCTGTTTCTGAAATTTATTTTTATATCAATTTTTAGATATTTTAATGCAATAAAAATTTATGTAAATTCTTTTCTAAATATATTTTATTGATTATGCTATGACAGTTGTCCCATTTCCCCCCTTTATTCCTCTCCACCCTGCACACCCCCTCCCACTCTCATTCCCTGCCTTTAGTTCAAGTCCATGGGTCGTTCATATAAGTTCTCTGGCTTCTACATTTCCTATACTATCCTTAACCTCCCCCTGTCTATTTTCTACCTACCATTCATGCTACTTATTCTCTGTACCTTTCTCCCTCTCTCCCCGTCCCACTCCCCGCACTGATAACCCTCCATGTGATCTCCATTTCTGTGATTCTGTTCCTGTTCTAGTTGTTTGCTTAGTTTGTTTTTGTTTTTGATTTAGGTTCGGTTGTTAATAACTGTGAGTTTGTTGTCATTTTACTGTTCCTACTTTTGATCTTCTTTTTCTTAGATAAGTCTAATATTTCTTATAATAAGGGCTAGGCAATGATGAACTCCTTTAACTTACCTTATCTGGGAAGCACTTTATCTGCCCTTCCATTCTAAATGAAAGCTTTGCTGGATACAGTAATCTTGGATGTAGGTCCTTGCCTTTCGTGACTTGGAATACTTCTTTCTAGCCCCTTCTTGCCTGCAAGGTTTCTTTTGAGAAATCAGCTGATAGTTTAATGGGAACTCCTTTGTAGGTAACTGTCTCCTTTTGCTGCTTTTAAGATTCTCTCCTTATCTTTAATCTTGGGTAATGTAATTATGATGGGCCTTGGTGTGTTCCTCCTTGGGTCCAACTTCTTTGGGACTCTCTGAGCTTCCTGGACTTCCTGAAAGTCTATTTCCTTTGCTCAATTGGGGAAGTTCTCCTTCATTATTTTTTTCAAATAAGTTTTCAGTTTCTTGCTCTTCCTCTTCTCTTTCTGGCACCCACCCCTATGATTTGGATGTTGGAATGTTTAAAGTTGTCCCGGAGATTCCTAAGCCTCTTCTCATTTTTTTGAATTCTTGTTTCTTCATTCTGTTCTGGTTGAATGTTTCTTTCTTCCTTCTGCTCCAAATTGTTGATTTGAGTCCTGGTTTCCTTCCTGTCACTGTTGGTGCCCTGTACATTTTCCTTTATTTCACTTTTCATAGCCTTCATTTTTCCCTCTAACTTGAGACCATATTCAACCAATTCTGTGAGCATCCTGATTACCAGTGTTTTGAACTGTGCATCTGATAGGTTAGCTCTTTGTCACTTAGTTGTATTTTTTTTCTGGAGCTTTGATCTATTCTTTCATTTGGGCAATTTTTTTTTATGTCTCTGCACACCTGTTACATAGTAAGGGGCAGAGCCTTAGGTGTTGACCAGGGTGGGGCAACTCACATCACTGTGTTATTATGATGCTGTATGTGGGGGAGGGGTCCAAGAGGGAACAATGCCACTTGCTCCGCTCTCTGCTGGTTTTCAGTCACTTTCCCCACTATCCACAAGCAAATTGGGCCCTTCTGGTGCTTATTCCCGGGTGGGTGGGTTTGTGTTTGTTCTAGGACCCTGTGGGTCTCTCCATCGAACTCTCCTGTGAGGCTGGGAGTTTTTCCCGCTGCCACCGCCTCAAACCCCACAGGTGTTTTCAATCAGAAGCTTTGAGGCTTTATTTCCCTGCGCTAGAACCCTGCCTGGGTTGTGGGGTTTGTTTCACTCCCCAGTTGTACCTCCTAGTTTATCTGCATGCGAATGTGGGACCATCCTGTCCACCAGCCACCACCTTGCTGTGAGTCCTCTCCGCCAGGCTGCCCATCTCCTTCTCTCCTACAGGTCTGGATGAATATTTCTTCTTTAACTCCTTGGTTGTTGGACTTCCATACAGTTTGACTTTCTGTCAGTTCTGGTTGTTTTTTGTTTTCAAATTTGTTGTCCTTTTGGTTGTGTGAGAAAGCACAGTGTGTCTACCTACACCTTCATCTTGGCTGAAAGTCTCCATTTAAATTCTAATTGGAATTTCATTACATGTATACAGCAATCTTGAGGAGAATTGAAACTTTTATGCTCTTAAATCTTTTGGTCCAGAAGATGGTATGATTTCCACTTGTATAAATATTGTTTTATTTCTTTCAAAAGTATACAAATGTCTTCCTATAGGTTCAATTCCATGCTTGAATTTCCACTGTGTTGTCTTTAACATCCAGGAGTTAGGCTCAGCCAGGTATCACAGACTGAACTTGCTGACTAAGACAGCAGACGTTAGTTAAACCACCAATCTGTAAAAATAAAAACAAGCCCACTGGCAAATTTTTAGGGACAGTATGCTGCGCTGACTTTGAAGTCAGATAGAGTAGGTTCAAACTTGGCTTACTACGTGGGCCCCTGTTTCCTTATTTGTGAAGTTGGCATCATAGCACCTACCTCGCCAAGTTGAAGAATTACAGAAGACGTGATATGCAGTTCCTGTGACAGTGCTGGCGTGTAGTAGGTGGTCAGTAAGTACTTAGGAAGGTTTTTCTTCCTTATTCTTTACTGTTTGATAATTTAAAAGAGAAAAAAATCTCGGTGCATTGCATACAACTCACCTGGAGAAATACAGGCGGCCTTTGGTCTTCCAATGGGGCCTCACAGTCACAACCACCCCCCACCCCAAACACACCATCTTCCCCTTCTTCCCAGGCTCCCTTCCTCCAGCTTTGGAATCTGGGCTTCTTAGGGACCTTAGTCAACATTTTTCTCAACAGCAGGACCCTCGGCTTGATATTCTATGAATATTATTTGTGTGATGGTTTTGCTATTTTTGACACCTCATTATTGTCCCCATTTTTTCCTTTTGAGAAGGAACCTATGACCCAAAAAGGTAGCAGCAGTGGTTTTCAATCTAAAACACTGAAAATGCTTTAAAAAATTACAATTTCTTAGTGTAATTACAAAGAGAAAAATAAAAGTAGTTTATAATCAAATAATGTGCATTTCTGTATGTAAATTCAGGCATAACTACTCTAGAGGACAGTGAGTCTTGTACCTACTCATAATAAATACCTTTGTATTTAATAATAGAGGATAGTCAACTGAATACTATTGAACTTCATACCTGACATTCTGAAATACTGGTTTAAAGTATATTTGCTTTAGTTAATATACATATACATATGTACATATAAACTATGTGTGTGTATGCATGTATGCGTATATGTGCATATATCCATGTATGTTTCTCTTTCTCTCCAGATAGATATATAGATAGTTTGGATATTTTGATACAGATGTGTATATCTCCATTGTGCAAGTATCGTAATGTGCTTACATGGTAAACAACTCTTAATGAGATCAGCTGGAGAAAAAGTCCCGTTTCCCATGATTTACATGGTAGTTGCTTTCTTGCAAACATCAGAGTATTTTATAACGGTGTGGAAATACTTTAAATTATGTGTGAAACCGAGTCTAGGCTCGGATCATTATAAGCAGGTTTTTCACCGCTCCCGACTGGTGGGTCGTGCTAAGCAAATTGCTGCCCATGGCAGGATGTCCAGTATCTGAGCCTTATCCCCACCAAATGTGAGGGGCACCTCAACTGTAGGGCCAATCCAGAGGCCCCACAAAATGCCCTCTAGGGGGCAGTCCCAGCCCCCGCTTCGAACCTCGCATGGTGTGCCCTCGCGTAGCAGTAGCAGGGCGCCCTAGCAGGCGAGGGCCAGGGTACGGGAGGGAGGCCAGGAAGATGGATGCGGCGTGCGCGCAGCTCAGCTGCCCAGCCAGGATTTCCTCCGACCTCCGCGGCCCCTTTGTTGGCCCAGAGAGCAACAAGCTCCCGGCTTACGGAGGAGGTCAGGAGAAAGTGATTTCAATTAGAGGGGGATCACTGGGGTCTCAAGCCAACACAGACAAGTTGTGTAACACTGGCGGCGCGGGGACCGGAGTCATTTATCCTTCCCGAAGCCAGTCAGCTCTGGCTTTGCAGGAAGCCCCTTTGCTGCCCCCACCCCCATCTCCCTTCTCTCTGGCTTTTGAAGGACAAGGGAAACAGAAAGAGTGGCCTGCTGCTGAATCTCTCATCTTTCCAGGGTGAGTGAGGACGCAACTAATCCGTGAGATGCAGCAGGAGGTCTGCAGGAGATTGCCAGAGGTCTGCCTCTGACCCCGGGGCTCTGAACTAGCGGTCTTTGAGGATTTCAGGGTTTGGGGAAGCAGAATAGAAAAATGGAGAGGCAGGATTTGTGCCAGTCACCTCCCCTCTGCTCCCTTCTTTTACATGGCAGTCCTCCCACATGCAGGGCCTGTCTCCAGGCCACCTCCTCCTTGAAGTCACCTTGACTTTGCCTTCTGGGCATTAGGAGACTATATTGTTCAATCCAGAGCATTGCACCCTGTCTCCCCATGGTTCTGCAAGTCAATCTGTTTGTCCCGCCGCAGTTTCCACCCTGGTTCTCTTTAGCTGACTATGCCATCTCACTGCTTCCTATGTCTATGTTCTTTCCCAACATACCAAAAAGAGACACTGACAAATTTGGGTGTGTGCAGCAGCAGAAGTGAAGCGGGCAGGAGAGCTAAGGAAGCGGGACAGCACCTGAAAAATCTCAGGAGGCTGGTGCTGAACAGGGAAGACGGAAGGGGACCAGGAGAGCTGTCAGTAAGTTCTAGAAGGCTGTGCCCAGCACTGGGATGGCAGCAGTTCCATGAGGGACTGTTGTGCAGGCTGCTGACCCTCATCCAGCAGAGTGACTGGCATGTGGTAGGTGATGAAAAACGCAGCTAGAGCGCTCATGTATGTGTCGGCACACAGTGTTCAGGCCAGTTGTGGAGGTTTAAAATGGGCAGGTGAGTGGCAATTAGAAGGCTTTGCATTGTAAAATTCTTTGACTCTAAAATGCCCTTCACCCCAAACAGAAGAGGTGTGGAGGTGCACAAGAACCCTGATCACCGTGGAAGGGGAGAAAAGGCTCGACTTGGAAAGTAACTCGATTTTATTTGTATTTCATTTTTAAAAAAAGGAAGATTCACCGAGGTGTAAAACCCGGTCCTTGCCCTCTTGTGTATAAAGTGCTACAAAATCCAAATAGTGTGTGCGTGCGTGTGTGTGTGTGTGTGTGTGTGTATGGTGACATTCCAGATGTCCTAGTCCAGAGGCCCAGGCTCTGGGCTGAGCCTGCTGCTAAAACATATGACCTCAAAAAAGCCATTTAACCTCTGCCAAATGGGGCCTCAATATCTTTCCAACTCACCTCACCAGGGTATTGTGAGGATCAACCGAGATAATGGATGTGGAAATACTGGGAAAGAAGGGAACGTGCTGCAGGTGCCAGGAAGTATGAGTTCAGGCAGGACTTCCCTCTGACAGGACGGATGGCTGGCAACCTTAAGTAACGATCGCACATGCCCTCTCCTGCTATTCAAGTTTCCACCCAGCTGTTTTAATTGTTTTAAAATTACGTATGCACCACAGAGAGCTGTGGGTCCTGCAGATCTAAACTCTGCCTGGATATCCATTTTTTTTTTTTCACTTAGAATAAGCAAGCAGTGGACCATGGAGTGTGGTCTATAGTTGTCCCTTTAAGAGAACAGCCTTTAGGTTTGAGGTCATGGGGTTGGGAGAGAATGGTGTTCAGCATGTCCTTCACCTTGGATGCACCTTTACCTGCCACTCCTCTACATGCCACCGAGCAACACCCCTTCCTCAGTCTGGGCTTTTCACCTCTGCACATCCTGAAATCACCATGGCTGTCCAAATCCTGGCCACCCAGTCCTAAAACTGCCTCTCCCCTTCCCTCCTCTGCCCACTGCCCCCACTCAAAAAAATAGCCATGTCCCATTTTATGGAAACTATCTTCTTTATAGGAAAATGGCAATGATTTGTACTTGGACAGAATGAAGGTAACAGTTTAATATTTTACCCCTTCTGTGATTACGGAAGATCTAAAGCAGAAAGAAAGGATTTCAGTAAAGGAAATCTTGTATGATTATAGGAAAATCGGAGAATAGCACCCACAAGTAACCAAACTCAGGAGAGCATGAAGCTGCCCCCATAACCACTACTGGCCCTTACTGTGCCCATGAGAACTGAGCTGTCGCCTGGCTGGTGTGGTTCAGTGGTTGGCGCATCATCCCATAACCGAAAGAGTTCATCGAGGGTCCGGCCATGCTCCATCCCTGGTCCTGGCGCAGGTCCCCGGGCTGGGTGCATGCAAAGGCAACCAATCAGAGCTTCTCTCACATCAGTGTTTCTCTCTCTCCCTCTCTTTCAAACGAAGCAAATGAAAATGTCCTCGAGTGAGGATTGAAAAAATATTTTTTTAAAAGAACTGAGCTATAGCTGGTTCTGCTGAGGCACTCCGGCCACACCCTAATGTCACTGTCCCTGAGCGATGCATTTGCACGTTGTTTGTGTGCCCTGGACACATGGGTATGCGATACAGATGGCGCCAACCCTCCTTAATACTCGCATTTACACAAACGACGATATAGTAGACATCCATATATTCCCAGGCCCATCTGTGCTGTGCACATGTTTATAGTAACTGAAGTCCAATGGGCAGTTTCTGTCCACAGCTCAGAAGGTCATGTCTCCTATTCAAAAGCCATCCTTCCTTTATCCTCCTTGCCACCAGAGCCCACAATTACAAATCCGTCTTCTTGTAAGCATTAATAAATGAAAATGTGTTTGTTGTTTTGATGCTAGCAGCAGCTCAGCAAAATCACAGTGGGGTTGCACCTCTGCTTCTCAGTAGGGTATTTTGATGTAATATGCTGTGTAAACAGAGGTGTATAGAGAAGCTCAAATATAATCCATTTCATACTCCTCAGATTCTTTTAAAAACTAAGTCTGCTTCAAACCAACCGCAATGAGCAGTGTAACTCAGTATAAGCATAAGTCTACAACTATGCATTCCCTAGAATCCAGTAATTGCACTCACACTCTCACACATGTGTGCAAGCAGTCGTGTAAAGAGTGTTCCCTGTGACAGTGTCACGGCCACGGAAAACCGTGCAGTAGTCACGTGACAGAATGTCAGCTTGTAGGTAAAGGGAACGCTGCTCCACCAAGATGTAATTCAGTAAACAAACCCGAGTGAACTCACAGAGCAACTTATTCAATATGACACTATTTATATTCATTTAAACATCAATGCAAGGACCGCCTGCATTTGTTCACAGACACACAGATGTGTGTGAACATATTTAAAGTGGACTCATCGATACCCGGCAACTTCAGGACGGTGGTGACTTGGTTGTAGGGCACAGAAAGCGGATTTACAAGAGGGGGGACCTGGAGAGAGAAAAGAGGGTGTCAGTTCTACCCCAACTATTGTTATTTCTTTTATGTAACAAAATGAAACTAACTTGATACAACAATAATAACCGTCAATTCTGGGTGGTGGGCACACACATCTCTGTCATGTTATTCTCTGTACTTTTCTGTAATTTTTTAAATTTCTGAAAATAAAAGGCAAATAAGCAGATGAACACAAATAAATGATTGACTAGAAGCACACAGGCTGTTCACTCAGCCGTCTACCTGTCCAATTACCACACATCCTTTAAGGGTTAATCAGCTCCTACATGGCCCTTCCTACTCACTGACCCAGAGACCTCTCTTCCAAATTTCCACAGCACTGTCAGTATGCACTTGAGTCCCAGGTTGCACTGTGTTTGGCCCTTGCTGATATTTGTCTCATGACATTGTCTGTTGTTGGTGTCTGTGAGTCTTGTCCCCTGTGGGTGTAAACGCCACAGGGTAGGGCCTATGAGGGCTCCTCCAAGCACACAGGACTCAGAGGCTTGCTCTCAGGACCTTTTCAAGTGGAAGGACACTTTTTTTTTATTCTCACCCAAGGACATTTTTTATTGCTTTTATTAGTTGCTTCCTGCATATACCCTGACTGGGGATCAAACCCACGACCCTTCAGTGTACGGGACAATACTCCAACCAACTGAGCCACACCAGCCAGTGCAGAAGGACACCTCAAAAACATTTCACGAACTCCACTTGAGCATAGCATCCATCAGCTGAGAAAATTAGAACTGATCAAATCTCCTAAGAAGGTGATAATGCTTACCTGCCTTGGTTTATCAATTACCAATACCCATAAGCCTGTGCAAATGCTCTCTTAGTGTGCAGAAGCATTTTCCTTCCAGCTCCCGGTTATGCTGGGTGACCACATGGGTCCTCAACCTTTAGTAGCCAATGCTCACGGCCCTACCCTCGACAGTTATGGCTCCCAGCTGAGCAGCACAGCTCCAGCTGGCGCTCTGCCCTGCCCCACAGCACCCCACCCATCCCCTTAATATCTGCCATGATCCGACCTCACGGACATTCCCCCAATTGCCTGTCCACAGTCTGCATTGACTTAGCTCCGGCTTCTACTCTGACCTGCTTCTCTGCAAATGGGCATCACCGCTCTCCCTTCCCCAAGGCCCCATCTCCTCCGCTTAAACCAGCTCAGAGGCCTCCTTCCCCCCAACCTTCCTTGTCGCCATCCATCCACTGCAACTAATGTCTCCCTTCTATGGCCCGTTACCTGTACTCTTTTATGGTCCCCCAAACTTTCCATCTCATCCTGTAGTTCGGGGGCTACATCTTACGTTCTCTTGAGAATGTGAGCTCCTTTAAGACACATTGCTATGAGGCAGCTGTTGGAGAACCAGTCCTTGCCAACTGTGACTTGTGTAAAACTGCACCCCAGGAAAGGGGGGGTCATATGCTAGTGAGCCCTGCAGGACGGAAATGGGCTCTGTGCACCATGCGAGGCTGCACAGCCAGGTTCATCCCGAGAAAATCTGGGTCGGGCGGCCCACCTCCAGGTGGCTGGACCGGTAGTGTTGGAGGCCTGTGGGCTCATCTTTATAGCTGTATCTGGATCTTACATCTGAGCCCCCATCCCCACCCCCTCCCAGGGGACTAGGAGCTATTTCTTTCCTGATGAGCCCATAACTGTGCCTCCAGACCTTCAGATCACTAGGGTCCTTGGATGGCGGTTGGTGCACCTGCTCATTTTCCCGTAACCTTGACTCCAGAACTGGGCCAGGAGTCTTTCCTCCTTGTTCATTCCATCTGTAAAATGGACCGGTGGCACTTCCTCAAATCCCTTCCGCTCTCAAATTCCCTAGATTCTTTTTCATTCTGTTTAACAATTAAAAAAAAACAAAAAAAACCCTGATCATTAATGAATACTCTGAATTCCAAAATGGTTTTAGTTCTATGGCTGTGGATCATAAGCAAAAATTGTAATGGGGGCTGCTGTATTATCTTTTCTCTTTAAAGGGGGGTAAGATGACTTGCGGTGGCGCCACCTCCAGATCTGTAGTTGCGACTTTCTTAGAAGCGCCCGGGCCTCACCACCTAACCTACTCCCCACTAACCCTCACCCCGCCCCCCAGCCGGCCATTAAAGAGACACCCGACCGGGGTAGGTGAGTTTTAATCCGACCCGGGAGCGGCAGCTATCCTTGCCCCCGACACTGCAAACAGGCTCCTTCCCCGGTGCTGCTGTCCCACCGCCCCTCCGCCCACCGAGGACGACTGGCTAGTCTGGGCTCTGCTGCCGGAGGACATTCACCTCCAGGAACGCGGGTCGTGGCTGCAGCCGGGGTGGGCGGCCGGGAGGGGGTAGCGTCTCCGCAGAGTCATCCACAACATTAAGCCTTTGCACTCCCACCCCCCACGAGATTGCTGATCAAAAAGGGGAGGCAAACAAAGGCGGGTGAATGGGAATCAAATTGAGTTGGGGCAACGGACAGATGGGGCCTGCCAACGAGCCCAGGGCCCGTCCTATTCATTTAAAAAAAAAAAGAAGAAGAAGAAGAAGATAATCCGCCTCCTCCCTGTGGCTTTGCCAGAGATGGGAGGTACCGGATGGGGGTGGGGCGCTGGGCTGGGGGGCCCAGATGTTTTCCAAACCATAGGATCCCAACCCGGCAGCTTAGTAACCCTCGGCCTCCAGGTTAATTGTCTTGCCTGTGCTTGGGACTTGTGTATTGCATATCAGGTTTTCCTAAAGCGAGGCATCCCTGTACAGAAAGGCTGAGATGCTGGGAAGGGAAGGCTGGGGGTGGCGATACTTAAAGGCCACCCAGCTACCAGGGTGAGGTGTGCGTGTGCAGGGAGCCCAGAGGAAGGCATGGGGAGTTGGGTCTGTCCCCTGAATGCCCGAAATTCTTCCTACTGAAGCCCCGCTCCTGGTGGAGGTGCACGGTCGGTATTAAGGTAAAAAGGAGCAGGCCTGATAGGAATCCCCCCACCTTCTCCTCCCTGCCCTCTGCCCATGGGTGAGAGGCACATGCAACTACTGACATGTGGGTGCATGCCAGCCCCCCCCCCCTTTACAACATGCACAGTAAGATGTTGAGAGCTTTCTAGTCACAAAGAACTTTCCCATCCTCTCATTTCATCCTAGCAACCAACACGCAAGATGCATAGGGCTTGGTTAACAGTCCCAGTTTATGAACTTTAAGTGACTTCTTAGAGTTACATGGTTAGTAGATTACAGACTCCTGGCAGAGCACTGTCTAGCACACATGCAAATGCACACATGCATGTGCCATCCATGTGAGCACATGTGCCAATATTTACTCATGCCTCCACATGTCTGCAGCTGGGCACTAGGCTACACATACATGTGTGTGCATGCAGGGAGAATCCTTCCCATTTGTGAAGCATCTTCCTGTTAATACACTCCTCTCTCTACATCTCCTTTCGTACCAACTCTCGCAGATGCCTGTCCAAGGCAGTCACTGACCTTTGCTTTGGACCTATGTCCCATTCTTCAAGGGGCCAAACCAAATGAGCCCAGAGATACCATATTAATCCCCATAATATTTCTCAAAATTGGATTACAAATTTGTTCTTTGAAAGTGCTCTGGCCAGCAGGAGAAGGCTACCTTGTTAATGGGGAGGAGGGATCAAGAGAGCAGCCTGAGAAATCAGGTGTCAAGCTGACCTTTTGGAAAGAGCCAAGTACTCATTCTTACTATTGATTCCTTTCAAGGAAGACAGTAGACACTTTATCTCCCAGCTGTTGAGCTAAGGGCAGGGCCAGCAACATGGGGAAGCAAAGACAACAGTCTTCTGTGCCCCTACAATACAGGGGCAAAGGGCCCTACTGACCTGTATCTTTTGAATATTTGTCACAGGTCTTGCAATTCCACCATTAGAGATTTATTCCTGTAGGGGAAGCATTACCCTCCACAATCTTTAGAAATGAAAACTCTTGCTTCAATCTACTCAGGATATATACTAGGTCTCTTGTATAGTAGTTCTCAACCCTAGGTGCTAAATGTTTGAAATGGAGATTTCCAAATTCTACTCCCAGAGATCATTATTCATTCATTCAACAAATATGTATTGAGTACCTACCTCCCATGTGTCATATGCTAATCTAGACACTAGGGATATGGCAATGAATTAAAGGGACAAAGTTCCTGCCCACTGGGAGTTTATATTCTAGTAATGAGGATGCAGACAGTAAGTAAAAAGATAAACACAAAAATGTCAGATAATGGCAAGTGCTATGCAGAGACTTAGGATGACACTAAAGATAATTTTGCTTTGATGGACAGGGAACATGACACCAAAGCCAAAGTCTACCATGGGAAGGTCGAGGGGAAGAATGCTACAAGCAGGGGAATGGGTGAGAATCTGGAGTGATTTCTCCAGCTGCAAGTATAGTTCCCGTAGCCATGGATAGAGAGGGTTTTTAAAGCCATTGAACTGGATGAGACACATAGAAAGTGTGGATAGAGAACAAGGACTGAGTCCTGAGACTTCCAACTTTTAAAGTTAATGAAAAGAAAATGAGGAATTAACATAAAAAGAATGCCCAGGTAAGACAGCCAGAAAACCTGGAGGGGGTGACATTCGAGAAGGATGTTTCAAGAAGGAAGTGATTAACTATATCACATGCCACTGAGGAGTCAGGAAGGGTAAGAACAGAGAAATGGCTTTGGGTTTGACAACGGAAAGTAATTGGAGGCTCTGGCAAGAACAGTCTCAGTGGCATTGTGGGGATGGGAACCCACCTGGGCAGGGAGAAACAGAGGGAAGAGGAGACCCAGACTTGAGCAAGTCCTGCAGTAAGTTTTTATGTGAAAGAGAGGAAGGCAGGGAGCAGTGACAATGAACTGGGGTCAAAAGAGTTTGGGGTCCTTTATTTTAAGATAAGAAGCCAAGACAAGCCCTAGAGTTGGAGACCACGGTGACTGTACAGCTGTGAGATATTGTCTGTTCTGACCCACTCGTTTCAAAAGTGAGAGATCACATGGACATAACCAAAGGGGAGGGTGGGAGAAAGGGAGGGAGGTGGATTAGCTGGGGTGGGGGGGGGACTCGTGGGGGGGAAATGCAGACAACTGTAATTGAACAATAATAAAGTAATAAAATCTTTTCTAAAAAAAGTGGGAGATTGAGGTCCAGAAATGCAAAGTCCAGTGCTTCAGGGCACAGACTGGTCTGCAGCCAGGACTAGACTGTAGGATTTCTGCTCCTGGAATGGACCTCGCAGGGGGCAGGAGAGGCTCACCAGCGTCTCAGATTAGCCACCAGGGCAGCCTGCACCTCCCCCTGAGTTGGACCCCAGTCCTCCTCTCCTTTTCCTGGTAAACCTGGCCAATTTTCGAGGTCCTTTGCTGAGTTCCCTAACAGGGCATGAGTGGACAGGCCCCTGGTGTAAATGCTTTGGTTCACACACTTGGGACTTTTGCGGGGGCTAAAATCAATGACTGACAAGCTAGGACTAAATAAAGTGACTCCAGGAGAGAAGAGACAGGTGGGCTCACACTCCTCTCCTTCTTACCTGAGCTGTATGTACACACATGGCTTGTGGGATCCCGCTGGACCTGGACCATGTATGACCAACCACATGGCAAGAGCTCTGAACGGGATTGAAGCGATCCAAGTTCTGGTCCTGGCTTTGTGGACACTTCACCACGTGGCCTAAGGTCAGCCACTTTCTCTTTCTAAACCTCAGTTTCTCCAATTGTACAAATAGAGGAAACCAGACCAGTTGTTTTCCCTGGTCCCTTCCAGATGGGTGGGAGGAGCCATGCCACACGGTCATACATGGTTCAGGGCCAGTGGGACTCCACAAGGCATGTGGTACATACATTCCCTCCCACAAGTTTTCAAGGAAGGAACGTCTTCATCACAGCCCCCAACTATAGCTGACATGCACCCATGTCTGGCAACAGACCAGCTCCTCCATGGTGCCACCCTACTGCCCACAGGAAGTCTTCCCATTGCACCCTTGGGTCATTGCCCCAGGAGATGTGCGTTCTAATGCTCTCATCTGGGATGTTTCTTTCCAGGCTTCTTCCTCTTTCTAATCAAAGCCACCACCGTGTCCAGGGTTCATTTCCAAGTACAGGTGCTCCCAGAATACCAGCGAGACCCTTGCCTTCTCTCCAGGCCCCTTGACATCACAAGCAAATGGTTTGAAGACTGAGACTCAGGTTGATACAGTCATTTAATTTCTCAGAAGTATAATCTGAGCCCAGCAGGCAGGATCTCCTACTCTGTCAGAACCAGCAGCGGTTGTTATTTTACTTTTTCTTGCCTCAGCTTCTTTATAGGGGAGGGCAAAGGTCTTTTCCATTTCTCCTCCTAAAGCAAACCAAATAATATAATCAATTTGCCTGGCACCAGGCTGATCCAGAGCATTAAAGCGGGTATTTGTGGCTGATATGACAATATGACGGGGGAAATAAAGTGCTTGTGAAAACCAACTGATTAGCCGAGCGGTCGAGAATGAACCTGCGTCCGCACTCATCGATCTTTCCTCATCTTTGTCAACGCCTGTGGGCCCCTCTCCGGTGCAGCTGCTGGGCAGCACAGCGCCCTGGGAATGGCAACAGGGCGGGCACTGGGGGTCTCTGAAGTTGCTTCCCACTTAAAGAAACAGACCCAGTCAAACCATGGGTGCAGTAATAAAATCCCTTTAGAGGAGAGATTTTAGGGTCTAGGCAGGGACTCCCTGCTCCCCCAAACATGTTCCAGTCTGTCCCCGGATAAAGGCTACAAAACGGGGCCTCTCATTCTTGGGCAACACAATGCTTTGGGCCTGAGTGCTCTCTGCAAGAGTCTGTCAAATTATTTTTGCAACCTGGAAAAAAATGGCTCTCAAATAAGAAAACTGCAGAATCAAAAGTAATTAAACCTTAGTCAAATGTTCTGCAACGTATATCGTTTTGTTAACTATTCAACCACAATTCAACTCAGTCAAAACTAAATGCGGTTTCTTGTATTCCTGTACGAACGAGTACGTCTAAAACGTCTGAGATGATGTGGGACGGAGTCACCTCAAGTAAGAACACATTAAGAATGGCCCTGTGCCACAGAGGAGGGCACAGTGGCTTCAGCTGAGCTCCCCCTGCAGGGTCACCTCACTTCCAGAACCCTCAGCTCCCTGAAGACATGCCAAGGGGAGGCCCCTGAGGACTTGCCATGGGAGGAGGGCACACCCACAACAAACACTTTATCTTGGTCATCATTTAACAGACTAGCCAACAGCCCACGTCTCTGTGTTGGCACTTTGGGGACCAGCCCCTCTCCCTTCAAAGTTTTGTAAGCAAGGAAAGAAAAATGTATATCCAAACCCTGGTTGAACCCTCCAGCACGATGTTAACTAGAAATAGCACGAGTGGACATTTCCTTCTTGTTCCTGTTATTAGGGTAAAAGTTTCCAGTCTTTCACCGTGAAATGTGATGTTCACTGTGGGCCTTTTGCAGAGGTCTTTTGTCAGGTCGAGGGAGTCCCTTTTTATTTCTAGTTTGTTGAGTTTTGTGGGGGATTTTTTTTCACGAGAGGGTATTGGATTTTGTCAGATGCATTTTCCGTATGTATGTCTGTTGAGATGATCAAGTGTTTTTTGTCCCCTATGTTATTAAAATGGTATACATGTTATCTTGCTAGATTTTCATACGCTGAGCCAATCTTTATTCTTGGAATGCATTCTACTTCTAAGTCTTTTATTTTCTAAGTTAAACACATATAGTTTCTTGGGCACTTGCTACCTGGTTGAAGACCTGAAGTAAGGCCAAGTGAAAAGCCGCACTCTTAAAAATTCCAAAGAGAGGTAGAGCTGGTGGGAGAGCAACCTCCTGGGTAGGAGAATTTCAAAAATTTGCAAAAGATTTTCACATTGCTTGCTTCTGCTCAGTGGCTATTTGAAGTAGAGGCATTATGCTTATTTAGACAAGTGTGCTTCTGCTCATGGATTATCTCTCTCCAGCGACAACAATAACAGATATGATCATATCTTTCTTTTTTCAAAATTGTGTTGAAAATTTTGGGAAGTGGAGACAATAGAAGAACGTCCTGTAATCTTATTATTTTATCAGAACTCTGGATGGCTTTTTTTGGAGGTGGAGGTCAGGTTAGTTGAAGCATAATTTACATACAGAAGAAAAAAATATGACCTTTGAAAAATTAGTTCTATGAATTTTGACAAGTGCACACAATCATGTAACGAACACTGTAATCAAGACATAGAAGAGTCCCATCAAAAAAGCTCTCTTGTGTCCCTCTGTGGTCAAACCCTTCCCTCCATGTGAAGTTGCTGGCAACCACTGATCTGTTTTGTCCTATAATTTTTTGTTTTCCAAAATGTCACAAGTAGAATCATATAATCTCTAGCCTTTTATGTCTGGGTTCTTTCACTTAGCATAATGCTCTTGGGATTCATCTATGTCGCATCTATCAAGAAGTAGCTTGTTCCTTTTTATTGCTGAGTAGTATTCCACTGTCTGGATCTACCACAGTTTGTTTATCCTTGTACCCATTGATGAATATTCAAGTTGTTTCCATTTTTGGCAGTTATGAATAAGGCTGCTGTATGCATTCGGGTTCGGGCTTTTTGGTGGGTATGTGTGTTCATTTTGTTGGATAAATATTCATGAATGAGATTTCTAAGTCATACGGTAACTACATGTTTAGCCTGACAAGAAACTGCCCAGCTGTTTTCCAGGGTGGCCGTACCATTCTGTAGTCATCCACCCCACCAGCAGCGTATAAATTCCGATTGCCTCATGAACTCGCTGTCACTTGGTATGGTCAGTTGTTCTGTGTTGCCTTAGTCATTCTAATAGGTTACAATAATTTTTATGTGTTTTTAATCTTTTTTATATGTGCCTGTTTTCCACATCCTGGGAATTATAGTTTACATCCAATTTTGTATACTACTTTTTCACCTAATAGTAAAGAGAGCCTTTGTCCCCATGGCTACCATTTTAAGACTGACAGATATTTTATTGAGTGGCTATGACAGAAGCACCTCTCAGGGTGAGTTGCTTTCAATTTTTGTTGTTACAAGACACACTGCAATAAAGGCCTTTACGTGTTAGCTTTCTCATCTTTCGGAGTACTTCCTCAGATTAGAGTCCCAGAAGTAGGATTCCTGGGCCAAAGAGTATAAAGATTTTTATAACTTTGGATTGCTTTCTGAAAAGGCTTTATCTATTTACAAGACCACCAGAAATGTCCACAGTTGTCAATATTAGGATTTTTCATTGAAGGAAAAGATTCATTTATGAATAAATGATTCTTTTTTAAAATTTACATTTATTTCACTTCTAGTGAAGCTGAACATTATATTCTTGTTTTCTAGTTGTATTTTCTATTCTATAAATTACACTTCTATTCTTAGCTTATTATTGGGACTTGGTATTTTCTTATCAGTTAATATGATCAATTAAATAATAACATTAACCTTTGTCAGAGTAGCTATAAATGTTTTCTCAATCTTCTGTTTGTCTCTTTTTTTGACGTAGAGAAATGTTTTGTTTTTGTATACAGTCAAATCTCACTCTCTTCCTCTGAGGGTTTCTATATTGCTTCTAAGCTTAGAAAAACCATTTTCATACCTCTCTCCTGAGGCTTGATAAATGGTCAATTTAATTTTCTTCTAGATTTTCTCAAGGTTTAAGAATAATCATCTCTATAGCATATGGAGTTTATACCAATATTGAATGGGATACAAACCCTAAAAAAGATACTTTCCAACATATCTTAATGCAAGTAAACTATTCTATGAAATCACGGAAGGACTGAACCTAAATTCATCTGAATGTGAGGACATGCTCCTTTCGTGTCCCACTTCCCCCAACCCAGGTGTCGGGTGTGTATTTTAAGGGGCTCAACAAAATGGCTGAAGGCCAAACACTGACACAGTGGAGGGATGTGCAGGCCCCTGGGCAGGCCAATGGGGCGGTTACATGTGTAGCTTGGGGCTACACAGGTCCCCATTCAGAATCAGGGGCCATGGGTCCCATGCTGCTTCCCCTCTCCCTGAGTCTCTGTTCCATTTGCCCACATTTCTAGAACCCCTAGCCCCACCCCCGCATCCCTAGTTTAGACCATCGCAGGCCTACATCCATTCACTGCTTCTCATGGAACAGGAGTTGCTCCCCTCTGCCCCCAGCAGGGGCAGCCTCCCTGGCCTGTTTGGCCCTATGATAAGACTTTACCCAACCCATTTTTATGATGATGTCAGATAATAACTATCCTCCCTCATTAATCCAGCAGAAGTAACCCTTCTCCTAATACCATGCAATTTCATAATTGGTTATGCCCTTCCTTAATTTTTTATCAAGATTTGGTGAATGGAATGAGTTCTCTAAATGGAAAAGAGCCCATTCCTCAGGCAGAGGCCTCCCATATGAAGAGGGGCCTAGCCATTACCCCCTTTTGAAGAAACAGAAGAAAGTTCCATTTTTCATAGTTAGGCTGGGGCTAAGCCATCCAGCAGGAAAGCCGCTCAGAAGCCCCAGAGAGCGTGAGAGCCGAGAGAAGGCAGCTCACTGAGCCAAAGCCCCTCTCTCTCAGATCCCGATCAGTATGAACAGGCGCAGGGCCTCCGATCCACGGCTGGTGCCCACATCTCCTCCGGGAGGGTGAGGAGTGGGCCATGGTGGTGGGGGTGGGGTGGGGGGGACACAGCCAGACCCCTCCATCCGTGTGAGCCGGGCTCTCCTTGGGGTCTGTCAGAACACTCGGTGTTTAGTTAAAAACTCTCTCCAAAAGAAAGAGCGTTAAGGCAGAGAGCTTGAAGTGGATCCCGAGTAATTAAGTGTATAAATTAATTCTTCCCCTAAGAAATGTTCTTCTCCTATTATTAGATTTGGTTCTCAGAGGAGCTACATCCAAGTAGTGGGTTTCCAGTTGTGTGTGTGCGTGTGCGTGTGTGTGTGTGCACGCTAACACACATTCTGGGCTTTGCTGCCTGAAGCTGACAATTAAAATAAGTGACATGAATGTGTCTTTAAAAGAGAGATCTGTGGAAAACTAATGGATTGTCTGTCAAGAGAAGAAAAAAAATGAAATATAGCTGCCTCAGTCCACTGAATGGATGAATAGGAAAGTACTTGTCCATCCAAGTACCCAAAGGGATAAAGCCCAATGATAGCCTTCTCAACTGCTTAGCGTATAATGCATGTGCTGTGTGGATGCTGGTAATGTGTTTTTTACTTCTTCCTATCTAGGAGGAATGAATCAAATATGAGGAGAGCTGGAACATGATTTTCAACCCATTGCTTTTGATTAAGTGCCCAAACAGGCAGGTCCTGGGACTTGCAATAATATTAATGGGGCATAAAGTGTTATAAAAAGGATGGGGCCCTACTTTTGTCCAAATGCCATTATCCTGGAATCAGAGACCCTGGCGTAATATGTCCACGGTTAACCTTTTTTTTCTGACAGGAAATTTTCTCCATCCACTCACACCATCAATTATGCTGCATTTGGCCAGAGTGGTGAGTGATGACTTTATTTCAAATGAAAGAGGCACCTGGGCCAGGCTCCCCACACGAACACTGCGGAGGGGCGGGGCCAGGAGGGATATGGGATTGACTGTGCCCGCCACTAGGGTTTGGACAACACGGTTCTTTTGTTTTGGGGCTGGTTTTCCAATTTGCTTGCTTGTTTGCTTGTTTTGGAAAAAAAAAGAGAGACTGAGTAGCTGAAAACATGATTATTATTATCTGGATCCAAAACATTGTTCACTGAATGAGACTCTGGTTCCCCAAAACCTGGTGACTATGACTGGCAGAGAGAACCCCAACTGCCGGGACTTGGTACAGCAGCAAGAAGGCAAAGAGATCCCTTTGCCACTGGTCTTCCCAGGGGCAGGTTAATTTGGTCAGCATCCCCAGGGTAGCTGGCTCTGGGCTCTTGTCCCTGCTCTGTCCCAAGTTCGATATTCCCCTGGAGCTCCTCTGGCTGCCTCTGCACCGCCCAAACTTTGTGATACATTTTTTTTCCTGCAATCAGCAAGTTGTATATTGTCCAGCTGTTCTGACATTTATTGTAAACGTCTGCAAAAGAAAGAAAAAAAAGAAAAGGGAAGGAAAAAAATTCCACAATGCTATAACCTAGTCCTGAGTGTAAATCAAACATTCCCTGTCATGTTGATAGCTTGTGTTAGTCTAATGTATTTTATATTACTCAAAAGCTTTGAAACCCTGCAGCTTTCTTCATATAGGCCATTATGCGGTTATCATTAAATTGTCTTGCAAAGAACATTATCGGTAATTATAGCAGACACTAAAATCAAATGATCAGAGTGGGACCTTTAACACCAAGAGGAACCATTAGAAGTTAATCAAATAAAAGGATGAGAATAATTATGTTAGGATTAAGCAGTAATATGCCAGAAGTTATATACTTTGCTGACTATATATCTTTACTCCCAGCTTCCTGAATTTCCTTTTTGTTGATGTGTTTTTATATAATACTTTGGCACAGAATGTAAACGACAATATTTTTGTCATGGCACGATCAGGCTCGAAGGTTCATAGGCGGTTCAAATCTAAATGCCATCAGAAGCAGGGAGGTAATGATGAAGATAAAAATAATAGTAATAAAAAAGTGCAAAGCTGGAAAAAAAATCCATCGGTCAATGAAGCGTGGCAAAATAATAAAAATGGTTGCAACAGGCACAGGTGCAAGGAAAGTCGTTATCTGGCTGGTTGCTCCGTCTTGGAGCCTGAGGGTTTCTCCTGCAGGCCTTGCTGCAGACCAGTGTGCTCTGGAGGCTCCCCAACGTGCCCGAGAGAAGGAAAAGTCAGAATCTTGAGGGAGGGTGCCCCTTCCAGAGCTGATATGTGAGGCCGTTGTCGGGTAGGGATGCTCCTGATGCAGACAGGAGGGGAGCAGGGTTCCCTGAGTCTGAGCACTGCTAGCAGAGGGTCACTCCTCTCCTCCTCCCCTCCCAAGCACTCTCCCCCCACACACACCCCTTCAGCATCTTGCAGGTGCCAGTCTCTACCTGGAAATGGGCTGGCAGGAACACATGGCTTAGGGTGGAGGGCTATGGCTCCATTGGGGGGAGGGTGCCTTCCTGAAGGCATGGCCCATTGTAGCTTCCAGATTAAACCTGAGCCACAGGACAGACAAAGCCAATGTAAGCAGCTGGGAGGACCGAGAAATGCTATATAGTATGACCTTTAAAAAAATCCAGAATTTCCCCTCTACTCTTCCCCTCTTTCCTTATAAATACAGATCAGCTCCTAATAGCAGGTTTGCATTTGTGTCCGGCTTTGAACTGAGCACTGGGATACAGAGATGATTAAGACAGTAAGATTTTCTGCTTAGAATGTTGCTATGATGACAAACAAATACAAGCAGCAAAGTAATTTATATAGAAAATCCTACTCTAACATTACTGTATTTTTCGTGCTTTTATATTTCTGGAGGTTTTGTGATATTTAAAAACAAAGGCATCGCTCCTTTTCACGGAGGTTGAAGCCAAGGCATGTAGGAGATGGTGACAGAGTTGAGGGGAAGCCTCCAGAGAGGCTTCTCTGCTACTCTGATGGTGGCCCTACCGGGGGACATCAACTCCCATTGTCCTCTTTCCCTGAACTAACATTACATACCATCCATACCTCCCTGGGCCATTTTAAGGAGGGAATGAGGTCCAGGTATGGAAGTGCTTCAAAAAGTTAAGAGTGGTATCTCATGGTGGTTTTAATTTGCATCTCTCTGATGGCCAGTGATGCTGAGCATCCTTTCATCTGTCTCTGGGCCCTCTGTATGTCCTCTTTGGAGAAGTGTCTGTTCAGGTCCTTTGCCCATTTTTTAACTGGATTGTTTGTCTTCCTGGTGTTGAGTCAGTTGAGTTCTTTATATATTTTGGAGATCAAACCTTTGTCTGATGTATCATTGGCAAATATGTTCTCCCATACAGTCGATTCCCTTTTCATTCTGATGATGTTTTCTTTAGCCATGCAGAAGCTTTTTAATTTGATGTGGTCCCATTTGTTTATTTTTTCCTTTATTTCCCTTGCCCTAGGAGATACATTGGCAAAAATATTGCTGTGTAGGATATCTGAGATTTTACGGCCTGTGTTTTCCTCCAGGATTTTTATGGTGTCATGGCTTATATTTAAGTCTTTTATGCAGTTAGAGTTTATTCTGGTGTGTGGTGGTCTAGCTTCATTGTTTTGCAGGCGATGCAGACTGGTGCAGCCACGGTGGAAAACAGTATGGAATTTCCTCAAAAAACTAAACATGGAACTGCCTTTTGACCCAGCGATTCCACTGCTGGGAATATACCCTAAGAATCCCCAAACACCAATTCAAAAGAACTTATGCACATCTGTGTTCATAGCAGCATTATTTACAATAGCCAAGTGCTGGAAACAGCCTAAGTGCCCATCAGTAAATGAGAGGATCAAAAAACTGTGGTACATTTACACAGTGGAATTCTAGGCAGCAGAAAAAAAAGAAGGGACTCCTACCTTTCCCTGAGACCAGGTCCTGAAATCAACATAGGACCTCAGGTCCAAGAAGCTAAGCTTCACCTACAGGTGGAGCCAACCCTGAAAACAAGCTTGTTAATGCACTTTAAAATAATCAAATTAAAAACACGTGTACACAACAAAATAGTCTAAGGTTGGAAAGGGTTGTTTTTCAGTGCTCATAATTCTGGGTCCAGGGAACAGACTTGGGGGACTAGATGCCCTTCCTTATCAGGGGACTGGCCTGGGAACCCATGTCCAAATACTGAATTAGACAGCAGGGTCCAAAAGGCACTGAGAATCCCCAGCCCTAGCAGCTATTTCCACCCAATCCCACTGCTAGCCTCAGTCTGGGCATCCCATCAACTCAGAACCTGGAGGGCAGATCTTCACAGCAAGGAGGACAGACAGGTTCTGGGAAAGGAACAATCAGGGAGGGAGCCGTGAAAAAGGCTGGCCTGGCCCCACTGAATAGCCCAAGACAGATGAAAGACAATGTCAGTCTGAATTTTGCTGTTTTGTTTACTTTATTTTTTTAAAATTTTTGTTGTTGTTGTTGTTTTATGTTTGTAATGCCTAGCAATTAAATTCCCATTTCCGTGTTTGTTTAGGAGGACATGAGGATGGGCGGGGCGTTGGGGGTGGGTGGGTAGGACTGGAGTTTGGGGGCAGAAGAGCCAGATTCCTGGCACGTATAGGACAAAAGAAATTTTTGCCTGAGGAATTGGTTTTGTGTGAAGAGAGGTGCCTCGGACAACTCAGCTGGGAAAAACCAGTGCTCCCCGGTCCCCTTTGTTACCAAGTTCCTGTGACTGAAGCCAGAGGAGGGAGGGGTCAAAATCAACAGCGGTGTCTTACAAAAAGCTCAGTAAACGTTTGCAGGTTGATTGATCCCGGCAGGCCTGGGACATGTTAGGGGAGAAGATCTCAGCTGACACATGACCATTTGGAACCTCCTTCCTTCTACGTGGGAGAGGGACAAACGCAGTTGATGGCCTCTCCATGAACCCATTTCTACCCATGCATAGTGCTTTACAAAAATGTTTCTGTTCCATTTTTCACCTGAGGTTCACAATAACCATGTTAGACAGAAGCTGGGGCATTTCAACCCCATTTTAGAGATGAAGAAACTAAACTCAGTGAGGTGGGGTCTAATGCTGACAAACCATGAACTGAATTCAGCCCTTCTAACCTGACTCTGACCAACAATCAGCGTCTTTTCAGTGGACACGCTCCTCGCGATAGGGCCTTGCCTTTGGGAACAGTCCAAATGGGGCTAGTTTCTGGGCTCATCATGAGTTTTTGGACTCTTATTGTATATAAAGCAGGCTCAAGCTTGATGATGAATCCATAGGTATAGGTAAATGTGCATTGATTACTGAAGACAGAGGCAGACATCTGGAGACATTCACCATTCCACAAGCTGCTGGCTATTTCCCAGGGTGGATAGCGGGGCCACCTGTAAGTCTGGGTAAGCAGTGAATGTGTCAGCTGGTCTTGTGCTGTTTTCAAGGCCATGGCCCAGAACGAGAATAACATGGCTCAGAATCACTGCCCTGTTATTCGGCAGGCTTAGAGGCAGCAAGGTCTCTGGCAAATGTGGTCAAGCAGTGTCATCCACAAGAGAGGGGAAGGGGCCCAGAAGGGATCCTTTTGCACACCCCCCCCTTCTATTGAGCTCTTAAATTAGCTCTGAAAGCCCAGGTGTCCGCCATCCCCCTGGAACAACCCAGATGAGCCATTAAAAACGCCAAGAAGAAATGAATGCCTAAATCACCCTGTCTCTCCGAAGGTAGAGTCTTGCCTAATCACATGTCAAATCATATTTTTTCTTCCCAAGATGGATGTCTTCTTTCAAAATCTGATGGTCACAGAGACAAAGGTACCCCTTCAGCCTTAAGTAACTATTGAAGTTTTTACCCTGAAAGATCATTTGCTAGGAGTTAAGTAATGTAAAAAATGCCCTGTCAAACAACAGCTTGTTCCCTCTCATTTTTTTAAAAGGGTAATATTTGGTTTCATCTTGCAACTACTTGGGAAAATTTAGCACTGAGTCAGAAAGGTTGGCCAACAAGTAGCACTTCATAAATTGCTAGAGCCCTAATCAATACATATTGTCATCCACTCCAGTCCTTCGGGCAGATTTCTCTGTGCCCTGAGTCGTTGCTGTATTTTATGAGGTTGTTACAGGCTGGGCTTGCATGGCCTGGGCCTAATGAACCTGTCACTGCAGCTATTGATTGACATGCCAGTGTAAGTGAGACAGGCGATTCCGATTGACTTCCTAATTACTGCTGCTGGGCTGCCTCCCCAACTGCTCAGGCCAGAGGTTAATAGTTTTGATGTTCAGCCGCTCCTAGCTGTGGAGGCCGGAGTGAAACTGGCTCCTCAGAAGTCAATACTTGAATCAAGTTCTCAAGGCTGCTGCCCGGCTTGATCAATTAAGGCCTTCGTGTCCCTCCTGGTGGCGGCTGACAAGAGGCTGATGAGTGGAGGAGTTCACAAGCAAATGGTTTCAGGGAGTTTAGGAGGCTCTGAAAGCACCACACCATGGCTGAGGGTGTGCAATTAAGTGGGGGGCTGGGGCAGGCGGGGCACATGGGGCATTGAGGTGGAGCTATTTAAGAACTCCACACCCACGTGTCAGCTGTTTGGGTATGTTCTTTCTCCAGTTTTCCATATCCTGAGAATTAAAACTTAAGTGTTTATTTTGTTTCTCTAATGTTCAAAATTCTGCCCGGTGTCATGGACTTGTGGAGAGGAAAGAATGAGGTAACATTCATTGGTTCATCTATTGGGCAGAAATTAGTAGAATGTTTGCTTTATCCAAGATATGATGGGGACATGTAAATTTGTAATTATCTTTCATTGATATCATGTCTTAGGAGTTGGGAACATTTTCACCACCTGTTTTATTTGAAACTCAAAACACACCATGAAGTAGGTGTGGGGTTTGCTAGATCCATTTTTTATAAGAAAACTAGGGTTCATTAAAGCTACCTGACTCCCCCAAAACCATAAATCTAAGATAGAGAAAAGCAAAGCTTCATAAGCAGATATTCTGGTTCTTCATCGAATGTTCTTACCAAGACACTGGAATGTCCAATGCCTGCACTGTAGTGGCTTACAAACCGACTGAAATAAGTAAGACATACACCAATGTGTCAGGGGTCCCCAAGATCATTACCAACTTACCTATGAGTACACCTTGCTCATGCAAACTAACCCAGAGGCTGTACTCCTCAACCACCTTCTTTACTGGGCTCTTAGACTCTGGGCCACCTGCTCTAATTACCCCAAGGCCAGATATCAGACACCTAGGGGCATCTCTGTACCCTAGACCCACTGAAATTATTCAGACTAGCCAATCATAAACAGGCTTACCTGGTCTGACCTTGTGTTTCCCACAGAAACCACAGGTAAGGCTCTTGCTCACCATTCCCCGCACTCCCTCTGCCTCCTGTGTGGCCCTATGTGGCACACTGAGCCCCTGCCTCTTGGGAACTGTAAGAAACTCCTTCTGATTCCAATCATCTCCTCATCTGTTGGTTGGCTCACATCTGAATAATAATCAAACCTGTATTTTATAACACCAACCCCAAGCCCTGACAATCTTCCTGGTGGTAGAGAAATGATTCAGTAGAAAACAAGAGTTTCTACGGATTGGATCAGTTAGCATGGAGGAAACAGGGGGAAATACACAAGCCAACTTTGTGGATAAGCCACTCATCTGTAAATTAAGGGAGCGTTGTGTTCTATATCTGGGTTGACATGGTGTGAACAAGGATGGCAGATATCCAACAGTATGATGGTCTACAGACTGAACGAAATCAGCAGAAGCAGAGCTTCAAGCTGAAAGTGATCTTCAGAATTCAGGCCCCCTGGGATTCACTGTAATTTGGGTGTAGATTTTGGACTTTCCACAATCCATGATGCTGCCGACATCTGGGTTCTGTGGTCTGCTCTTACAGAGGACCAGCCACTTTGGGGACCATGGTGTGGTTGGAGAACCAAAGTGTAGCAGCTGTTAGCTTTGATGAAGCCTCCTGCCTCCCTGGTCCATGAGGTGCCAGCAGTTCCCCCTCTACCCTCCCTGAGCTACTTCTCAGATGCCTCGTGGGGTCCTATTTTCTCAGCCAATCCCTCTGCTCCTGTTCCCTAAGGGCTCGACTCCATCTTCCCTCTCTTCTGTTTTAGGAGGAGTTTCTGAGATGACCCACCACACACCTGATTATCCTTGATCTCTGCTGGGCCCTTTCTAAATCACATCCTCTCACATTCTCTCCAGATGGTGGACCCCTTGAATCCAAGGGGCCTGGCCTCACCTGGGCCAGTATCATCCTGGCCTTGTTAGGACTTGCTTTCTGAAAAAGAAGCTGCTTCTGCCTCCATTTTTCTCCACGTGTCTCCTGGTTTCCCATTGAATTTTCCTCCTCTCTGGCGCAGTCCCTTTCTGTTCCCAGTGTGCAGTCACCTGGTCTGTTCCAGGCATCTTTGGAGAATCAGTGCCAAGGGTCTTCCAGCCTCACTGGTGGTCTATTTACTGCCTCTCTGAGCCCAATGGAGGAAGCTGCCAGATGGCCTGCAGATATTCTTATTCAGATCATTAGCCTCACAGGGAGGGTGGAACACACTCCTCGGACTGACCTCACACCCAGGCTGTAGGCGGGCATGCTCACTGCTGCTCTCCAGATGGAGAAACTGAGGCCCGACAAGGTGATTGGCTTCAGACCATTGCTATAAAGCAGCCAGGCCAAAAGAGGAAATCCAGTTTATCCAAAGGGTTAATTTCCATTGCTGTATAATATTCTATGATATGAATACACCACGATTTAGGTAACCATGTTATTGTTGATGGACATTTGGGTTGTTTCCCAGGATTTGGCTGACATGCTGGAATAGTGCTATGAGCATTATTGTATGTTTCTTGAGGTGTATTTACCTAAGAATGACATTACTGAGAATCTGCACACCTTTAATTTTACTGGATACTGCCAAACTTTTTGCAAATCATTTATACTATATTTTACTCCCAAACAATGGAGCTTTTATCATTCCTTATCCTTACCCACACTGATTTTTATTTTGGACTTTTAAATTTGCTGATCTGATGGGTGTGTAGTGGTGTCTCATTGTGATTTTGATTTTCATTCTCCTGAGTCCCAATAAGATTGAGCACCTCTTTATCTATTTATTGGCCAAGCAGTTTTCTTCTTGTCTTCATGTTTAAATCTTTTGCTTGCACCTTACTTTGAAACTGTTTGCCCTCCCTGGAGCATACCTACGTCGATTTTTCAACTATATGTAGTATATAATAAGAATTCAATAATGTTCAATAACCACTTGTTCAGTTGTGTTGAATTAAATAAGCATTCTTATCCATTTTTAAGCCTTCCACTCTACACACAAAATCAGTCCTTGGTGTCTTCAAACAGATGCCAAGCCTATTTCGATCAATTCTATGGTTAAACAACCAGAAAAGAAATGAGAGGGAACATGAACATGCATTTTATGCCTCCTGCATATTCTATATTCAGTCCTGGACCAGTACCCAACAAATGTGTCTCTGAGGCAGGACACTGGCCCCAGCCCTTTCAGAGGTGAAAAGCTGATGCTGACAAATAAGAGCAGTTACCATACTACCGATGGCACTCGCAGGCCACCACACAGCCAGCAAACACTTCCAAGAGAAGTGACGTAAATGTCCCAATAGGTTCATTCTTCATCTTGAATGTGAGACCTAATCCCGAATCTGCTTTGAAGACAGCGAGGGAATAAGGACATTGGCCAATCACCAGACAAGAAGCTGGGGGTTGATGAACCTTTCAAGGCCCTTTGTGGTTTGCCTTCCTGTGTTTCCCTCAGTCACTGTGTCCATAAGGATGTTTTTGGCTGCCCATCTGGGAGTGGCTGAAATAATGACACATTCGTTCCCCTAACAAGGAGTCCAGCTGCAAGGATGCTGCCAATTTGATTCATTCAGTGGCTTAACAAAGTCAGGTTCCTCTGAAATTTTCCTGAATATTCCCTTTAGGTCACACAAAGGCTATACCAGCTCAAGCTTCAGGTCCTGATGTGCCCACAGACAAAACCATAGGACAGATTCCTTGCACCAATTTCTTCATTTGGGAGGGTAATCTTTCCAAGAATCCTGGGCAAGCTTCCTCTCTTTTATCACGTGGACATTTGTGATGAAGTGTCCCCAGGCACTAGGGAAGAAGAATACTGGGTCAGAACAGAGCATCTGTCCCCAAGGGAGGAAGAAGAGGCAACCAAGCTGGTTATCTCAGTGCCTGCCACACCCCAAGACCAGCTTAACCTCATGCAACCTGCCCAGTTGCGTAGGTCCCACCACCCAGCTTGGTCTACTGTCCTGTTCTCACTCTTACATTTCTTAAGAGCTTTGAATAAAGAGCTCTGCCCTTTCATTTTGCATTTAGACCTACAAATTATTCAGCCCTCCATACTACACTTGAAATCCCTCCCTCTGAACTTGGCCCCATTGGATTTCCCACACTCTCAACACACGATACATAGCACACATTTCCTCTCCCTAAATCAGCGCTGACTGGTTGGATGCTGAAAATCAGTAGCCACTAGCTACTGAACATTTGAAATGTGTCTAGTCCAATTGTGATACACTTCTATTATAAAATGCACACCAGAGTTTGAAGACTTAGTATAAAACATGAAAAACAGCTCATTACTAATTTTTATATTGATTACATGTTGAAATTGTCATATTTTGGATATACTGAGTTAAATAAAATTCAGTGTCACAACTGATTTCTCCCTTTTTATTTCTTTAAATGAGGCTACTAAAAACTTTAAATTACATATATTTATACTATGTTGTACCATATAAAATATATGTTATTTTTATGATGTATTATATTCTAATGAACAGCACTGGCCTAAATCAGTCTGCATTCCCTCCCCCTGCCCCTTCCCTTTCTTACCTTTTAGATTTTGAGTTCTCTCCACACATAACTGCAAACTTCTTTGTGCTCCCTTGGCTCCCAGCACACTCACTGTTGGGACTGGCTGTTTCTATTCCTCAGGAAACTGTGAGCTCAAAGACTATCTATTCCAGCTGTAGCCCCACCTAGTCCAGCGTCTGGCACATAGCAGGTCTCATTAATACTTGTTGAGGAAATTGCTTGCAAGGAGTCCCAATACTTCTGACTTCCCATCCTTATTCCCTTTACCTACATCCATCTCAATCAAGCAATTCAAGATAATTGTTTCTAAGTAAGAAATGATGAGACTCTTCCCTTCGTGGTGACTCTCAACCTTAGCTGCACTTGGGAAACACTTAGGGAGCTTTAAAAATACTGATGCCCAGGTCTCACCCCAAGAGATTCAAATTTAATTGGTCTGGGGAAGAGCCTTGAGTGAAGGGAAGTTGCCAAGTTTCTCAGCTAACCCTCACGTGCAATGGAGGCTAGAACCACTTAGAGCCCATTGAGGACTTGTGGGAACACCACGTCGCCAAGTCTTCCAGCCACTGTTGTTGGCCTCACATCCCTGAAAGTGCAAAAGAGGCAACACAGTAGCAAAAGTGCATCTCAAAGGACACACAAGTCTGGGGCAAACCCCTGTCACCATCAAAGTTACTAAAGAGCCCCCCTCTCTATTAAGTCCCTCCCATCATGTGTTAAGAACTCCACTGAGTCACCACTTTAGTTCACAGATGCCACCAAGCAGCCATCAGCTGGTAATGATTTCTGGTCAAATGCAAACAATTAAGTTAGGGAGAAAAGAATCCACATTCCATTACCAATCCCCTAAACAGCTCACTCCCTGGTCTAATTGCCTTCTGAGTTCCCCAGACAGCCATGGCTAATAAGGCAAACACCACAAAGAGCCAAAACTTGAACCCAGAAGGAAAAGAGCCTAGAGAAAATTGGAGTGCTCAGCCCATCTCGGGGTCAGCCGGGAGAACGGCTGCCCCACCAGCAGGAAGTGGCGGCCCACATCACTGAAGCACCTTCCCTACCCATCTCCCCTTCTCCCCCTTTTACACTTTCCAAAAAACTCAAGGCAACTGCAGCCTGATTTTTGATGGATTGGCCACTGTGTTTTATTCGACAATGTATATCACTCTGCCAATATGAATTTGCAAGATGGTAAAAATACAACCCCCCGAAAAGATTACATGAAAGGGGAAAAAAATCATTAGGCAATTAAGAATGGCAATAATTTACCCATATCTATGCTTTGGGAAGAAATATTGCCCTAGGGAATTAGCTCTGCTTATCACTTTGTCATCTGTCTGGGGTCTGAATGAGAGGATGTTTCATGTGCATTGCTGATGATTTCCTAGAGTATTTCTACGAGTGATCAAAACAAATGCCAGGCTTTTAATAGAAAGAACCCTGTCTCTCTTGGGGTAGCCATAATTTGTGTATATGAAGCTGAGCTACTAAATTAACTAAACATATGCACTCCTTAAGCACCTCCACATACATCCCTCTCAGAGGAACTGTCTTCTGACAATCATGGAATGTTTGAACTGGAAGAGACCTTAGAGGTCATTGGCCATCCTCATCATTTTATGAATGAGGACATTGGAAGCCCAGAGAGGGAAAGTAATTTGTCTGAGGTCGCACAGCTCATAGAGACAAAAGTACAACTAAAGCCCTGGGCCTCCCAATTCACCATCTAGTAGGAGACTTTCTACTCCACCCTGCCTTCTCATTTGGCCAGCTCATTTTTTATCAAGGAGCTGCAGGAAAAGAGACACCCAAGGCACCAACGTTAAAAAAAAACCTTTCTTGGGATATCTTCTTGGCTCCCCAACCCCACCCAGGCTGCAGTGAGTGCTCCTGCTATGTTCCTTCATCTCCACCTTGTACCTGCCTCACACTTTATAATAATAGTCCATTTCCTTTTGTGTGTCCCAGGAGACAGAAAGCTCCTTGAGATCAGGGGTATTTTATATTCATTTTAATGTCCTCAGGACCTAGAACATACTAAGTGTCCTATAAATGTGATTTGAATAAATCAGTAAGGTATGGATGCTCTTGTCTTAAAAGGAACTATTCTTTGTTCACTCCTTGTGTTTCAAGATGGCAAGCCAACCTCCCATAACCTTCTAGAGGGACCCAGAGAGAAGGCCCTTGGTCATCTGATGTCACAAGAAATTTCTCATTTGTAATCCTGCTCTCCTTCCCACCCTACTCCACCTCCAGCTCTGTCTCCCTACCCTCTTTTAAGATCCCATTGTCTGATCAGCCCAGTTGCCTCCACATCTGTGAACACACCAAGCTCATCCCCACTTCTATGCCGGGTTCGTCTTGTGTCTTCACCTGAGAAGTCTCCTCCTCCTTTCTTCATTCCATAGACCACGTTGCTGTCCCTGGTTAGTCTCAGGCCACACTGTTTGTTGCATGGTTTTATCATTGGTAGCATTTGGTCCACATCACCCCTTCTGGATCCATATTGCTCACCATTGCCCGTTGGTTGCTAAATTGTGTCATGTAGATAAATATTGACACTCTGACAAAACTGTGAACACATTTAAGAGTCACGACTTATCTGTCACAAAACATTTCCTATGGGTGATCAGATGCTCATTGACCAAAAATGATTTGGGAAGCATCTTGCACCTCAAGATCAGTAATGTGCTAGTGGTGGTTTGACAACCTAATAGCACCGCAGACCGCATAAGACAGCCCAGTCTCAGGTAGGGGAGGGAGAAGTGGTCTCATGGAACACATGGCCGTGATCCTTCTCCAACAGTTAGGGTTGCGACCAGCTGCATGTAGCAGGGACCCGACAAGAGTGCTGCAGCGGATTGTGGCGTACGAAGATGGCCACAGACACATCTCCAGTTCCACATGTCTCTATCTCATAAAGAGGTCGAGTCAGCTTCCCCTCTCTTGGGAACTGGGCTGGCCTCTGTGGCTTCCTCAGTCAAGACAGTGCAGTGGAAGCAGCCCTGCGTGCACCTAAGGCTAGGTCATGAAAGATAACCTGGCTTACGCCTGCATCTCCCTCTCTTGACCTTGGAGCTCAGCCACCATGCTGTGAGGAACCCCAAGTCACAAGGAGAAGGGACATGTAGGTGTTCGTTCCAGCTGAAGCCCAGAAGGGGCCTCCTTCACCAGTCAGGATCAACCACTAGACATGTAAGCAAACCTTCAGATAACCCCAACCCTGTCCACTTCTGATTGCCCCCACTGACCCCAAGTAGAACTGAGATGCGCTGTCCTCACCTGCCCAAACCACAGGTTTATGAACAAAATGACCGCTGTTGTTGTTGTTAACCAGATGAAGGGATGGAGGCTCAGGAAAATAGCATGCCTCCCTAGCTGGTGTGGCTCAGTGGAGTGAGGCTGGCTTGTGGACTGAAAGGTCGCTGGTTCAATTCCTGGTCAGGGCACAAGCCCGGGTTGCAGGCTGGGTCTCCAGGTGGGGGCATGAGAGAGGCAACCGATCGATGTTTCTCTCACACATTGATGTTTCTCTCTCTTTCTCTCTTTCTCCCTCCTTTCCCCTCTCTCTAAAAAGGAAAAAAGAAAAGAAAGGTGGCGTGCCTTGTCCATGGTCACCCAGCAGGTTGTCCCACTGTACCACACAGCCTTTCAGGCTCAGAACTTTCCATGGCTTAACTTTGTTGTCTTTTTTCAGTTTTATTGAGCTATAATTGACATATTACATTGTACAAGTTTAAGGCATATAACATAATGATTTAGTGTATGTATATATTGTAAAATGATTGTCACAATAACTTTGGTTAATATCCATCACCTCACATAATTACGAATTTTTTTAACCTTTTGACAAGAACTTTAAGATCTACTCTCTTAGCAACTTTCAAATACTGTAATGTGAATTAGAGTCTACCTTGGTTTTTCCCCTTTCAAACCAGAAGCATGAACATGACCAGAGACTTCTGCAGGTGCTGTTTCCTCCCACACCAAGTCTAAACTCCTCTTCTCCTCTTTTTACTTGTACCATCTTCCATTACTTAGCTCATGAGCTCTGTAACTCCCTCACCTTGTACCCATCTCCTGGAAGACCTCCCCCTATCACTTCTGTCTATTCAATGCTACCCATCTATTAAATCTGTCAGGAGCTCAGAGAGAGAGAGAACAAGAGAGCGCTGAGCTGGCAGGTGTCAAAGTAGCAGATTAAAGCAACAAGCACAAATGAAAGAGTTAATTAAGCTTTTCATCAATTACGGTGACACTATAAGGTACAACAGGCCAAAATCAGAGAAGGTTCCAGTACCCCCTTCCCTTTTCCCCCTTGGAACCGGCCGAGGATCAGGGGCATCAGCACAGATGTGTGAGCTGGCACACCACTGAGGGAGAGGGACAAAAGGCTCCACCAGTTTTGTGGACCCTGGGACTCAGAGAGATGGAGGGAGGAGAGCCCACGGTCAGGCCTGAAAAGTGACACATCAATTTTTAGCCAGCAGCTGGATCCTTAAAAAGTTTATCGAAATAGTTTCCCTGAAGGTCAAACTTCTGGCCTTGGTCAGTGAGCCAGAGCAGGAAATCCATCTGAAACCCAAGAGATGGAACAGAGGTCAGGGCTCCGTTTACCCTAGAACCACACGCGAGACACGAGCTGGCGAATGTGCGGAACAGATGCCAGACAGACGAAGATCTGGAAACCGGGGAGCCAGGCGGGCAGCATCCCACAGCCACGTTAGGACCCAGAACCAAACCTGAGCCTGAGGCTAACACCCCGGCGAAAACTGTTTGGATGAGGGGCTGCTGGTTGCATGGGCTTCATGGGGGCTTTAGAGACGAGCTGACTGACAAAAGGACTGTGGCTGCTGGTGTGCTCCTAGTGGGGTCTGGGAGCAGTGGCAGGTCGGCACATGCTGGCCTGAGCTTCTCTAATAGCACTATAGTCAAGGGACTCCTGACCTCCAGGGGAGCCACCTTGCCACCATCATAGACTGAGTGGCCAATGTGAAGTATGGACCCAATGAACCCAGGCCATCTGTGCCTTCTCCACTCAGTGCCACCATCTTTCCAACATACTCAGGCCTTTGGACACCATCGCCTTCACCAGGTGCTACATGCGTGTTAGCTTCTGGTTCTTGCACACCTGACATTTATCTCCCTAGGTGGAGCTCCCTCTACCACCCCTGGCTGAAGGCCCTACTGGAAAGTGCCTGCCTGGCGCTGGTCCCTCAGGAAGCAAGGTAAACCCACAGGCTGCTGGCCCTGGGCAGAGGGCCACAGCCAAGGGGATCCAAGCCGCCCCTCTTCCACGACCTCACTTTTCCACCTTCTCCCCACACCCCCTCAAAAAGAGGGGAAAATCAATTTCAATCAACATGGAATGTAATATTATCAAATGTCAGCTGCTGAGGTCATGCGCTTTGAAAATTATCTTTGACAGCTTCTGCTCGACTTAATTAAGTGCTCCCCAAAAAGGAGGGAGGGGGGCAAAAACGCCCTGATTGCTAGCTGCTATGCCTTTGTGCGTTAGAGCCTCTATTGACAACTCTGAGCAAGATTGCCTTAGGGGCTTTTATTGATAGATTCTCGCCTGATATTGGAATGATTCTCACACAGATAAATCACATTTAGATTTGTTGGTAATTGAGGAGAATTGATTGGTGCAGGAGGGAAGCCCCCCAGGGGTGGTCTCCTTGTCCTCATGGTAGGAAGCTCAGGGGAAAGTGGGGAGGGTGTCATCAGAGCCCAGGGCCTGCAGGGGGACCCAGGACTCCTTGTTTACCTGTCAGTCCTGCCTTCCTCCGACGACGCTTGTTCCACCTTGTTCTCTCCCAAAGGAGGGGCGCTGAGGGGAAGGTGAGAAGGGGGGCCAGGAAGAGGCTTGTTCCAGATACTTTGGGGAGGTGCTGATTGGGAGTGTCCTGGCTCGTGTGATCAGCACCTCAGCCCGAATCTCTGTCTTCATTCCACACCTGACTATGCCTCTTTGCTTAAAAACTTTCCCAAGACTTCCCGTGTGGGCAGAGTTCAAACCCCACAGCATGGCCTGTGGGGGCTGGCCCTGCCTGTGTCCTGCCTTCTCCCTGCTCCTCCTGTAGACTCTAACCAGCCAGTGTCCTTCTTACCTCCTGGGGGTCAGTTTCCTTGGGGATTTCTCAGGTGGGGCTTTCTCAAAACCCAGAGGCTCGAAGGGTTGAGCCAAAGGAGCCCCTGGTAGGGAGGTGCCCGAACCTTCTGAGCCGTGGAACCCTTTTGTCAAAGTCCATCTCTTGTGGCACCCCAACACACAGAACAGAGACAAGTAGGGCTGCCCTGCAGCCAGCCCCCCATCGACTGGGCCCTTCTCTGTTCCTCAGCCCCTACCTGTGGTGGGCCCCTGGGGATACAGTCTGAACACCACTGCCTTGGTCCGACCCGCCATTCTACAGTCAGCTAATGCTCGGGGCGGGAAAGTGATTACTCCAGGGCCCCACAGCTATGAGTAAGATTAGAGTAAGCACTAACTAGTACCCAAGACTCCGGACTCACAGGCTGGCTCTCCACGAGCTATTTCGTTTGTGTCTGTGCCATTCTACGCCTCTCATTTTTAGCTTGAGAGAACTGAGGTTCAAAGGCATGAAGTGATGTGTCCAAGGTCACAGAGAAAGGCATGGCTGTAAGCAAGAGTCAAACTCTGAGGCCCAAGCCCTAGCTGAAGATTTGATAAAAGAGCTACATCCCCTTGAGACCTGTTCTCATGGTCAAAGGCAACCACCGCCCTCTCTCTGACTTGGTGCCTTCCAACGCTGGTGCTCCCTTCTCTCCACGGATCCCTGTCCCCTCTGTCCTGGCAGACTGCAGAGTGTGGCTCTGTGCTCTCTGGTTCTCATCTCCTCACTGTGTTCTCAGATGCCCTCCTCCTCACCAGTTCCTGCCTGGCTTGCAAGGGGAAGTGTAGCAAACAATAAAAGTGCTCAGGAAACTGGGCACAGAAGCACAGCACTGGTACCTGGGAAATCTCAAACCTGAGGTCCCAGCCGAGGAAATATGGGGAAGGCGGGAGGACCAAGAAGAGGGCAGAACTGGCCCCAAGAAGCCAAGTCCTTTGCTGTTGGCAGCTTGGCTTTGAGAAAAGATAAAGCAAGCAGGGCCTGAGCTGACCCTGCAGGGACGGGGCTGTGTTTTCCATTTCCCTGCCCTTACTCCAACCTCTTCCAGGGCAGCCATCTAGGGTAGTGTAGATGGGGCCAGGACCAGGGTACCTGGCTGAGGAGGATACCTGAGTAGGGACTGCAAACCAACACGTGCTCTGCTGGCTGAGGCCCAGCTAAGCACCCTGGTGATGGGTATGCCAGCTCCCAGCAGGCCGGGGTGCCTTATCCAATCTTCTGCCCAGAGGGGTTGCTTTTATCACAAAAGCTTCCCATGTGTTGACCTTGACCCTGATTTGACACAAATCTCCCTTATGCCCTCTGAAGAAGACCCCTCTGCTGGGGGCAGCCCTTGGCCTCCTGGACCCTGCCCGCCCCCTGCCTGGGAGCCCTTTCCTCCTCTTTGCCAGTCTGCTCTTGCACGGCTCCCTGAGCTAGACAGTTGGTAAAAATGCACATGTGAAGATGTCTTAATATTAAATATAATTAGATATTATACCACATGCGGGGCTGTATGATTAGTGAAATATATGATCATTAGTTATTAGATTAATGTGTCTACTTGTGTAACTGAAAGCCGTTTGCAAGCCGAAATGAAATAGCTCAATTTGCTGTAATTGACTGATCTCCCAGAGAGAGAGTCATACATTTGCTTATGTACAAGGCGATTTCATCAGATGTCGCCGCAGATGCAAGACACAGAGCAGGTTCTTTCTGCACCCCAAACCACAGGGCTAGCCCTGCCACTACCTAGCGGGGCAGCGCTGGCCAGGTCACCCCCAGATCCATTTGGGGGCCTTCACTAAATAGAGGTGCTCAGCTTGGGTGTCCAGGTTATCTTTTTGTTGAAGATTTACCTTAATCTAACTTCTCCACGTGCCCCCAAGGGAACATTGGCATCCTGCTGGTCAAAGATAAATTGAACTGCCTTGTAGATACTTTACCCTAGCCCCCCTCCCCATTTTTCTTCCTGTTCGTTGCATATTGGTTTCCAGGATAACTGAGCTGCAGCTAACTAATAAAAACGATTGCAAAACACTCTGCAAATAGAAGATACAACTGGAATGCTTATTATTGTGGTTATGGTCTAATAATAACCAGATGCTAACGAGAGTGGCATGAGATTAAATTAAGAATAGGCAAGCTGTCAGGGAGGCAGAGCTGGTTAACAGGGCCACCGTCTTCTCCCCCAGCTACCCTTCCCACCCCAGGTACTTCCTGGCATCACAGGTGAGCAAGGCTTCATTTTCCAACAGGCAAGAAAGAGGAGTAATAAGTGAGAAATGAGCCATCATACAAGGCTAAATGTGTGTCTTTTAAGGGTTCTTCTGCATCTCATTAAATCCTCACAAGATCTTTTTGAATAAGTGGGTTAGGTGATAATTCACTCCATTGTACAGGTCAGAAAACTGAGTCAGAGAAAAGCTTAACTGCGGGATCTCGGGCAAATTGTCTTCCTCTCTGGATCCCGATTTCCTCAGAGAGAATATGGTAAGTTCACACTTTTGATTTTTATCATCATAGCCAGAATAGTTAGTACCCTAATTTCTCTTCTAAAGATGTTTTCCCCTTTGTAGAGTGTTTAGTAATCAGTCCTCGAAAAACTCCTTAAGAGACTTTAACTGGAGGTTTTGCTTGCAATTTTATTTATGAATCATGCAATGAATCAAATTAACAAGTATTTATTGACTCCTTAATAGGAGCTGAGTAGGATGCAGCAGGGGTGCAGGGAACTGAAGTTTAGGGTTTAGCCCCTGTCCACAGGGAACTTCTGACCCAGCCTGCTGCACACAAAGGGGTCTGTAATGACACAAAAGACAGCGTGCTGCTTGCCCAGTGGGAGGCGTGGGCCTGCAGTGCCCTGGAGTCTCTTCCAATGAGAGGAAGTTACTGGAGGCAAAAGAAGTCAGGATGTCTTCTGGGGAAGGCAGGGCAATGGGGAGGCTCGTTGTCCCTCTTCCTGCCTCATTTTCTCCCCAGATCTTGGAGTCGCCTGATGTATTTTATACATGTATTCTACTCACCGTGTTACATCCCCAACTAGAGGTGTAGGCTCCACAGGGCCGAGAGTGGAGCCGTTTGGTTCACTGCCACATCCTCAGAGCCTGGCCCAATAAACGGCTGTTGAATGATGCAGTGGATGGAATTTTCCCAAAGTCTTTCTTTGCATTCCCACTATCTGGCCCTCACCATTCCTTCCCCAACAACTGCAGAAATCTCCTAATAGGTTTATTTTTCCACAAATTCTGGACCATTCACTTGCCCCTGATTGTGACCTTATTCATTCATTTTTTTTCATGCTGTCCCCCAGGTTCATTCCAAATTCCTTGAGAGAAAGCCTTCATCTTCTCATTGAGTTAATATTTGTTACACTTACTAGGGACAAATATAAGTCCAAATATCAGTCATAGTAGATGTCAGGCACTGAGCTCGGTACTGGGAACCCGAAATACGGTGACCAGGTATGGCCACAGCCCTCCATCCCATCAAGTTGAGTGATGGGGACTATAAATAAAAAGACAGCTGCCCCGTAAAATGATAAGGTATGTGGATGCAAGTAAGATGTCACAAAGAAGTGGCATCTGAACTGAGGTATAAAGGGGGAGTGAGGAAAAGGAACATCAAGTGACAGGATGACCCAGGCTGAGACACCATCATGGGCAGGGACCACCATGAGCTGAACCCTTAGGGGGCTGCAGCATGCTAGGAAGGGCTGGAGCCCACAGGCTGAGAAGGAGTATGTGGAGGAGAGAGCAGAACCTGGCCAGGTGGACAGGTGTGCCATATTATGACGTAGTCCCTGGGCTTAGCAAACTAAAGACCGATCTTTGTTCCATTTCAGAGTTGGGAGAGCAGGATGCAGTCTGGTCCAGGTTTGGGGGATAAAGGGGAGGAAAGAAGTGACCTGAGTGTGAAGGGGAGGAGAGTGGTCATATAGAGAATGGAGGAAGGTCATGGGGTGAGAGGGTTTTTATGGTTCCTTGTTTTATGGGAAAGGACTGAAGCACTCATATGGCCGAAGGGGAAGAAAGGGGGCGAGGACCAGGGTCTGACGCACACTCGTATCTTCCCTTCTCAGCACAGTGTCTGCAGTGGTACCGCCAGCCACTCTCCCCACTTCCTACCCCGCTACAAAACTTGTCCTCAACCCCTAAGGGAAATGTGGGAGTGCGTTCCAGTCCTGTATTCATGTCACACTCATAGCCCTCCTTGACCCGTCTGCATAAGTGACTGTGTCTTCCTAGCTAAGGGAGACCAACTTCAAACCCTCATCTCTGACTTGAATGTACTTCAGTCCCAGGAACAAGAGTAAGCAGAGAAAAGCAGCCAGGCAACCTCTCCTCCAGGTTATATTTCAAGGCTATTGGTGAGGATGTTTTGGGTAGCCCAGAATCAGATTACTTGTTTTTCAGAGAGGAAAACTTTCCCAGATACACCCATTGGACTCTCGACTTGGCCAGACTGGGAGAGGCAGCCACGCTAGGCACAGAGGAGGCAGGGAAAGGGGAAGGGGTCACCATAGCTGTTGAGACCAATCACAACCCACCACACTGCTGACCCCAGTAGAATTCAGGTCTGATCAGCAAGGAAGAAGGAATGAAATGGCTGTTGGGTGAGCACCTCTCAGGGTCTGCCTTGCCAACTACATGTATGTTAATCGATACAGAAAGTAGGTTTGAGTTCAGTAACACGGTTGTAGGCGGCAGCCATGTGGACCATCTTCCTTCACTGGAACGCCACGCAGAGACCAGGCGCGGGGGGCCGGGGCTGAACTGCCTGCCTTCCGCCCTGGCTGCCCACTGACACGCTGTGGGCTTCGAGCAAGTTAGCTCACCTCTCTGCACCTCAGTTTCCCCACCTGAAAGAGCAGGATAATGACCCCTTCCTCAGGTGTCTTCCTCAGAGGGTTGCTTTGAGAATTGAGCTAAATCATATAAAGCATTTAGAACAGAGCATGGAACAAGGGTGGATTTGCTAAATCTTCACTATTATTACCATTTATTGAGGCCCTATAATGAACGAGGCACTTTAAACACATTATCCATAAGTCTTAACCCTGCAAGGTAGATATTCTTACGTCCACTTTACAGATGAAATAAAACAAAGGTTCAGAAATGTTAAGTAACCTATCAAAGGTCATGAAGCCAGAAAGCAGTGGAGCAGGGGTTTGAACTTATCTGAGTCCAAAGAGCAACTCTTTCTGAGAGGCTATAGTCTCTCTCAGGACCAAAACGGTGACAAAGTTCAGCCACAGACTTTGGCCCCACAGAATTTCCCTGCGGCTTTCTGCAGCCCACAGCCTCTGATGGAGCATGTCAGCATCCCCGCGAAAGCCGGGCCTCTGCAGCCCTGTGACCTGTCACCGTCCTTCTCGCAGGAGACTCAGGCATGAGCTTCTCCTCAGTTCTTGCCCTGTCCCTCACGGGGCACGGTTTCCAGCCCTGAGCCATCCTCGCCAGACCTCCCTTGCGCCATGGACAGCAGTTGCTGCTCCCTCCAGTTCTTGGAAAAGTCTTTTGTGAGTTACAGATTGTGGGTGGCACTTTGCCCTCTGGGACTCAGAATCTGGGTCAATCTCAGGCTGTGTGTGTGTGGAGGTTGTGCATGCACGTGAGTCCTGCCTGTGTCCACAAGGGAGTTCGGGGAGGTGGTCAGGTTCTTAAAGTACTCGCAGCACTTCCACAGTGACCCTTCCACATACACCCCCCACCCTCCCCCCCACACACATCCTCTCCTCTCCATTTCCCCAATTCCCAAACCACCATCCAAGTTCAGCTTGAACGCCATTTTTTCTAGTACATGACCTTGGACCACTCCAGAGCATCCCCTTGCCTGTGCCACCTGTCCCCCAACAAAGTCAGAGCGCCTGACTCCTCTGTCTCAGACTGGCAAGGTCTGTCCTCTTGTAAGCCCCGTCTAGAAGTAAAAATTGGTAAAATGCCACATGTCTCTCAGGGCTGCTCTACATGCAAGGCAAGTACAGGCAGTTACGATGTCAGAAACAAACAAAACCTCTTCACATAACAGATGTCAATGTAAAAGTAAACCGAAAGCAAGGTCTCTCTGCGTCTCAGATCAGAGCTTTCACCAAGCAGGCCCAGGCAACGCCAAACCACAGGGCAGCACTTCCAGGACGCAGAGGCCTTTCCTCCTGCTGAGGCCCAACTACAGCAGCCCCACGAGCTGGGCCCCCGCCAGTGCCTGAGCCCTGAGGAAGCAGGCCTTCTGGTGTCAACCAGCCCCACTCTGTGACAGTTCACATGCTGCACGCCCACACCTCGAGGAACTAGAGTAACAGCCCAGGGAGGGGAACGCTGCACAGTTATAACAACAGCTGACACACGCCGGGTGCCCGCCATGTGCCAGGCACCTCATTGAACATCACAGTCACAGGGATAGATTATCCCCAAGTTACTGGTGAGGAAAATGAGGACATTGGAGCATGGAATGTTGAAGTGACTAGCTCAAGGTCAAACAGCTAGCTGTGGTGAAGGGGGAAACAAACCTAAGTAGCCTGGCCCCAGAGGCCCCACTTTGTGTCAAGAAAGGCAGGTGTCATCCAGGATTCCCAGATTTCTGTGGAGTATTGTTTACCATGTATTCTTCTTGTAACCAGACACATTTCAGTATTTGCTAAAAACACTCAGGTGCCCCTGGTTTGTTCTTAAAAAATCAAATGTGACTGAATTGTCCCTGTTCTGCAAAGATGACTCTGATCCCTTCCCACGTCTCTCCCTCCCTTTACATCCAGTTGCCTGTCTTTGCTGCCTGTTGCCATTGTGCATTCTCTGCTCATCCGGCCCACAAACTCCCCTTGACATGGGCAGGAACAAATGCAGCATAGCCAATGAACACCCGCAGTGCGGCTCCCTCCGCATCAAAGGGTCCGCACCGGAGGCCACCCAACTAGAGGGGAGCCAGGTGTGTGCCACAGTCCTGCTTTCCCTGAACCTTCAAAGCTGCACTGACTGCCCAATTTCTGGTGGTTTGTCATTGTGCCAGAGATAAAGATATCTATATGAGTCCATCCGCCCATCCATATATGTACACGTTAGCCACGGCAACTAAGAAAGTCATTCAAATTGCGGCACTGAAATGAACAGAGCTGAACAATAAGCTAAAACATGCCTAGAGCAAGTTGAGCAATAAACAGGTTTTTAATTTTTTCCCCTTCCATCTCTTGAGTGTCTGTCTCTGATGGATGATGTGACAGGGCAAGGCAGCTCCATAAATTCCGAATTCTGAATACTAAATCAGCGGGTGGCTGCGGGGGCTCGGAGCCCACACCCCCTCTTCCTGGAGCAGGGGCTTTACTGGCACACTGTGACCCAGCCCTGCCCTGCCTGAGGTCTGGCCACTGATGTGACCCACAGGCAGGCAGGGGGACCACATGACATTGCACTGGCCCAAAGGGCAGCATTTGAACCCCTGGCTCTGGGAAATTGGGGTTCAGAATGGCAGGGGATCTCATTCAAGGTCCCAAAGGTGCAGAGATGGGTTTGGGGTATCAGGCGGTTCTTTAGGTCTTGTCTCTCCTAGACATGGGGGCTCTTTCCCCATTTTTCATATAAGAACATGGAGCTTCAAGACCACTCAGTAGCTTATATAAGGTCACGTGGTCAGCACACAGCGGAGGTGAGACTGGAACCATAGTTTGTATCTACAATTCATGGTTTTTGTAGAATGGCGCCTACCAGACTTATTCGCATCACAGCACATATACAAAACAGGAATGTTTGTGCAGCATACTAGAATAAACTGGAAGGGTTTTGGGAGTATTCGTGTGGAGCTTGGTGAAATCTTTTTATTACCTTTATTTTATATTACATAATTACAGTAAGAAAAATAAATATTGGCAAAGACATTAAATATCAAATATGTATAAAATGTTCTAATAATATATTTTTATATTTGTAATGAGGAACCCCAGCTTGCTTCTGTGAACATAATGTTTTCATATCAAGTTTTATGTTTGAAATGGCTCCACACAATTCCTGGTCGATACTTTTTAATGATGGTCTCTTCAAATTCTCAATAACCGCCGCTCACCAGAAACTTTGTTCACACAAGTAGGTAATAAAAATCTTAAATCATTTTTTTTACAGACAGTTAAAAAATTTACAACAGTTGAAATTATATTTGAAGAATCTAACAGCTTTTCCTTTCCTCTTGTTGACAATTAGACTGTTGGAATTTCTTGTGATATTACATTTGGATTTCTAATTGGACTGAACTTTTGCATATCAAATGCTTCGATGTAATGATGAGACATGATTTGAGGGTTGCATGTGCAATATTGGAACAGTCACCCAGCAGTCGGCTACAAATGGAAGAGACAACCCCATACATGCAAAGCAGAGGCTCCAGGGCACATTGTCCCTGTCCCCTCCAGGCACCCACCTGATGTCCCCCACACCCCCAATGTCCAGGCTTCTTGGGTGTCTGGAACACAAATCCTCCAGCCGCTCCCTGTGCACTGACCGTGTTTGCAGAAGTTGACATACATGCAGCATCCCTGGAGAGCACAGATGTTTTTTGCCACAGGTGAAGACCGCAGGATGACCCTTTGGAACCTGTTCCCTTCAGGCTTCAGAGGAGCCCCCACCAGGCTGCCTGCAGCCAATGCTGAATGCACCAGGGGCTCTAAGGATCCCAGGGACCTCTGAGGCTGAAAACATCACTATCTATCTCTCTGCCTATTTGTAAACTATCTGTGGCTGGCTACCTGGTTTTACTCTGGATTATGCTCCCCACCATAATTGTTGACTGTGGTAAATAATAATTTGAAATAATAATGGCAGTTTCTTCTCCCAGTGCTTTTTTTTTTAATCTTACCTCTCTTTGCCACTTAGGCAGCTAAGGGAGGGCAGGTATAGTCAGGAACATGGCATCATTGCCCAGCTTAGAATTTCAGAACATGCTTTTGAGTATCCTTAGCAGAACTAGAGATGTTAAAGCAAAGTGTTTTGTGAGAGAACATTTTGTGGCACTTAAAATGGGCTTGGAGGTCTCAGAGAACAGGTTTTTAACACAAGATAGGAGCTACTATCTTAGCCAGCTGCCCCCAAGCCCAGGTTCAGAGGTGGAAAGATCAGCCAGCAGGGGAGAGAAGATCAAAGAAAATGGGACTGGGGTTTGAAAGGGTCCCTAACATGGAGCCCACCAACACAGCTCCTTGGAGCTAAAACCCTTTTCACAGACCTCGGATGGACACAGGAAGATCAGAGAGCCGAAGAGAATGTTGTTTGCCTTCCAGAGTGTAGCCCAGGAGACCAGGTGTCCTGCATCCAACATGGTGCCTGAGCAGAAGACCAGCAATGGCTGAGAGTGAGTGTCTCTAATCAGACAAGTCTTGAAAGCCTGTTCATCCTAGTCTGCTGGCAGGAAATCCACAAGAATCTCCAAGCTTTTCCAAAAGAGATGCAGACGTGGTCCAGAGGGCAGCTGGAAAGAGATTTTGCCATTGGGACAAGGAGAAAGCCAACAGTGTTGCCCTGGAAATGGGGAACCACAGTGAGGTTCAAGGTCATGTGCTCCAGATGCAGCAGGAGCAGAGGCCGATTCCCCAGAATCCCCAAGAGAGTCAGCAAGGTGCCCCTCCTTGTGGCACCTGGAAACATAGATTACCCAGGGAAAAGAGAGCAAAACAGAGGTTAAATCCCAAACTGACCGTATTTACATGAGAAGCGGCTGGTTGTCTTGAATTGGTAAGTTTCTGCACCTTTGGAGGAACTAAGGGATAGAGAACTAAGGGGAGCTAAGTTCTAAAGAAACAGAGAGAGTTACGGTTTCACACACTGAAGATTATGACTGTATAAATAATTCATCCCCACTGCAGAATTTATAAATGAATTCATAACTGTTCACTTTTGAGTATAACCAAGATGTATAGCAGACAAAGTCTCCATTTATGAAACACTGACTGAATCTCAATGGACGAAAGAGGTGAGCATTCACTTTATCAAATGATTCTCCACTTTTCCAAAGGTGTTACCTCTAACGTCCTCTAATTGTCCAGACGTCTGAAGAAGTTAAAGAATATTCAACTTTGTAAAACTTGTTTTTCTAGGTGATCATTCAGCACTGTGTTGAAGAGGTCCGCATTGGTTCACTTAAAAAAAAAAGAAAAGATTTTATTTATTTTTGGAGAGAGGGAAAGAGAGGGAGAGAAACAACGATCAGTAGTTGACTGGGATTAGAATCGGTGACTATTCGGCCCACGGACGATACCCAACCCACTGAGCCACACCAATCAGGGCTGCATGGTTTGCTTTAATCCCAACCTCAGCCCAACACGCTCATGCTAGAACTCTGACAAAGGCAAGAAAGATTGGCCGAGGCAAATAGATGGAGCTGCAGGCTATGTTCACCAACGAGCTGTGAGACCCTCCACAGGGCCCTTTGCTGTCTGGGCTTCCTCTAGAACCAAAGGCGATCGGAGACTCAGATGGCTCTATGGTTTCTTCTAGCACTAACCCTGTAGCTTTGCATCTATGTTTATGAAGGTGCTAAGTAGAAACTGACCTATTTGTGTTCTTATAGATAAGAATATAGTGCACATTGTATAATATGAGCATGTCTGAGACTATGGTTACATGCTAAATATCATCTAATCAGCTACATATTGAGTGTCCTCTGTATACCAGCCCTCAGCTAGGCACTGTTAGGGTGACAAAGGAATGGCCTGTTTCCTGCCCTGGGAAGAGAGGACTCCTCAGAGGAAGCAAGAAGGGTACCAAAAAGACACTGCAGTCAACTGCCTGTGGGTGCAAGGGAGGCAGGGCTCCCTCTGAGCTGCAGGGATCAGGAGGAGAAAGATGAGCTGGGTCTTTCTGCACAGGCAGAATTTCTAGAAAGAACTGATGCAAGAGTGGGACCAACACTTCTCAAACATCGATGCGTCTTGTGGAAACCACGGCAGTGTGAGGGATCCTGTGGCAAAACTAGTGATGAATGGTGAGCAGTGAAAGACGGGCAATAGGAATGGAACGGGCTGTGGAGAAATTTCAATTCTCCAACATTTTTAAGGCTTTTGCTCTGTTTTCTCCCTTCTCATCCAGCCGTGGTGCTGTGATTATGGCCACAGGACAGTTGCAGTTGGCAGGTCCCCCAAGTCTTCTCTCACAAAGGGAGAAACTCAAGCCAACTTCTTACTGTTCGGCAAAATTCTTCCACTCCCTTAGAAAAGCAAACTGTACATTTTTTGTTTTGTCTGTGTATAATTTGTACCTTGCTGTTTCTAAAAGAGTACTTGATGAGCTGAAACCAAAAGTCAGGAATTCTTCTAAAAAATAAAACAGAAATATCAAATCAGGAGCCATAGAGAGATAAGGAGAAATAAGGAAAGCCAGACCAAAGTTAACTTTGGCCACTGAACTACCTTTAGCTGTGAGCTTCCTTAAAGCCAAAGAGAACAGGGAAATTCATCTTACAGGATAGCTAATAAAAGCAAATATATCAACTATTTAAAACAGATACACTCTTACTGAGTGTTTAGAAAGTATGATAGAACTTTGAGGGTGTTATGAAGGGGCTGTTTGAGATGCCTTTTGGTTGCCCCAGTGCACAGAATACATAGTGAAGTAACTCATAGTTATCAGGCACTCACTGCTGGACAGATACTTTACTAAGCACTGGGTGGTATGAGGAGAGCTTAGACACAGCGCCTCCTCACCCCACACGTTTAACCTAATTAAAGAGATGGAACATATAGTCAAATAAGTATGTATTTAACAGCAAATATTTATTTAAGGTCTTCCTTATTCTTGTCACATAATAGACTGATAATTTGTATAAGAGGAAGAATTTAAAAATTTCTCGAAAGTTGGAAGAACAATCTTAACAGAGCCTGGGTGTGTCATTTATTTTAATAATCCAATCACAAAAAATTTTAACTATGCGGGGGTATATGTCAATTAGCTTGACGGCAGAAACCATTTGACTCTATGAAATCGTCGTGCTGAAAAAGAAGCCATAAACATGTCAACACTGGAAAACAAGAAAAATATTTCGGATAAATAAAAAAAGTAAATGAAAACAATGTATGCATGCACACAAATCCAAAACTTAGCTTCTGTCTCATCCTCACGAAAATACAGAAGAAGGCTTCAGTTGGAAACACACTGCTCAGCTGAAAGCAATGGAAACGTTGACTGAACAAGGTTCCTCACACTTTCACGTGAGTGTAACTCACCCAGGGAATCTATGTTAAAATGCAGGGTCTTCTGTGGTAGGTCTGGGGTTGGACCTCGAAGTCCTCACTTTTAACAAACTCTCTGGTTCACAGGCAGCCTCTTGATGTGCGGGACTAGCCAGGTAGTGACTGGGGCTTTTTTGTCTAATCAATACCCTCTCCAGAGACAAGCATTCCAGGCAAAGGCAGCCAGGCCTTTGTGGACAACCAGGGACACACCATTCCTGGGTTCCTGCCGTGTTGTGAGTGTGGGATGTGTACTTTTGCAGAGAACAGGGCATTTAGTTGAGCAAATTGAGGCCTACACATTACCCTTTCAGGAAACTTAAAATGAAAGTCACCCCCTAGGCAAGCCGAGGGTGTAGCATCAAGAGGAGCTCTTTGTCACTGTTGAAGGACAGAGTCACAAGCAGTAAACAGCAGGCTCTGATGGAGTACAAATCATGAGAGACAAATTTAATTGCTTCTTTTCTCATCTATACAAATGCCAGATGAGGAGATAAAAGGAAAGCAGTGAATGTAATAGCTCTCGATTTCAGGAAAGTGCTTGGGAAGAGTGACTCGGGTGAGGTGCTGAGTAAAAAATAAATAATAACAATTCCAGTGAACCTGGCAGGGTGTCCTGGTGCTGGGAAGGGAGGAACCCCACTGCCCTCAGAGGATGTGGGAAAAGGGGTGCTAGAGGAGACTGACTGCAGCCCATCCCCCACATGTTGTCCAGAGCCTGCATTTCAACAGACACCTGAGTCAAAGTCTGGCAACTCTCCCTCACAGTGAGCAGGGACTGGCAGCAGCCGCCAGACAAGGCCTAGAGTTTGTCAGAAATGCAGAGTCTCAGGCCCCGCCCCAGTCAGCCCAGGGGAGTCAGCTACACACTGGCATTCCAGAGACAGGGCTGTAAACACGCCAAGTTGGAGAGCACTCCCCAACCCTGTAATCAGATGCACCTCCCTCACCTTCACCCTGCTCCCCAGCAATGCCCCACCAAACACTCTGCTCTGAAATTCCCCCTTCTGCTGCCAACATCAAATGATTCCCTTGCTGCCCTGATGACAGCTTGTTCTGTGGGACAGTCTCAGCCTGGCTAAGTTTAAACACCACGGGGATGTTTATCTTTTTTAAATAAGTCATTTAATTTGACTCTACAGGTGAGATTTCAGGCCACATGGGTGGGGGACAATCCATGGGCAGGGGACCTCTCCAAGAAATAAGGATAGAAAGTTGAATTGAGTGCCACCCCCTTCCTAGATGCCAGGTTCTAGGATGTCCTTTGTCTCATTTATTTCTCATAATCCTGAGGATTTTATTACTCCCACCTCCTTTTAGGCTGAAAAGCCTGACCCAGAAAGGGAAACAGGCCAGAGGTAGATAGCAAAAAGGGACAGAATGCCAGCCCCCTGCTGCTGGCCCCACTTGCTCTGCCTACCTGAGTGGGTCGCCTTGCTCAGTGCTGGTCACACCCACATCTCAGTGGCTGAGAGAGAACCTCATCCACACCGTCTTTTAATGCTCAGGGGATTGAGGAGCAGGAGCCTCACACTGAAAGAGAGAAAAGGCAAGAAAGCACATGAACTGTCCCGGCACTAAATATGTTATCTAGACTTGCTTATTTCCAAAAACATTTGAAGTAAACTTACAGCATAAAACTGTATATACTAGTCTCTTTAAAATAATAAGTAATGAGTGCCACATAATAAGGAGAAAATGAAACTTGACAGACACGCAGCAAAAAAAACAGTGGCTGCCATCAGACACAGCACTTAGCTTTAGGCTCTCTGAGAGGTGAGGCCAAAATAACACATATAATGACATTTTACTAATAAAAGCGAATGTTGTCAGGACAGACCCATTTTTTTCTTAGCACTTAGAGGAAAACTTCTTACAAAACCGACAAGTACCCCTGCCTGGGAAGGGGTGAAAAAATTATCTGTGACCTGGAGAAACCAGCTGTTTGGGTAAGGTGCCTCCAAATGAGATTCAACTTGGAAAAGCAGAAGCATTAATGCAGGAAGGAAAAAATAATCATGAAGACAGACACGGATTCAATAACTGGAGGGTACCTCAAAAGTGGGCACCCACTGAGAGAGAGAGAGAGAGAGAGAGAGAGAAGAGAGAGAGAGAGAGAGAGAGAGAGGGATGCAACTCCAGAGCAGAGCACAAATCAGATGAGTTTGCAATGGGATGTGGCAGAGAAATAAATAAAAAAGGCAAGATAAGCTGGGCGTGCATGTGTAGGGTCCAGGACACAAAGCCAGGAGGAAATGGTCTCTGGTGTTGAGCTGGAGCCTGGGAGATTGCGGCCAGCTGTGAGCATCTCATTACCCAACAGAGGTAGGCAAAGTGAAGAGAGTTCAGGGAAGGGCACCAGGCATGATTAGGTAGCAGGAGAGATTAATTTACGAGGAAAGATTAAAAATAAAATAGGAGAGCTGGGCTCTGGGAAGACAGGCTCCCAGGCATGGAGGGAATGTGTGAGGCACTCAGGCAGACAGGCGAAGAGGAGCAGGAGGCCTGGCCAGGACCATGAGCGGATGAATGGGCCACAGGTAGGCTGCGCTAAGGCAGTGATGGCAGAGACCCAGAGGCTGCAGACCTTTCTAAATGCTTGGCAAGAGCAGCTGGGCAGGAAGGTAGAGACTAGTGTAGGCAGAGACTGGTGTGGGTTCCTAGCTGGACGATGGTGTTCGTTATTGAGGCAGGCAATGGCAGGCAGGTTTCAGGAGTGAGTGCTGTTTGGTCAGGTTGGACTTCATATACTTGGAGTACATTCTATAGGCAGGTGAGCAACAGGCTGGTACTCACTCTGGACTTAGAGATTCAGGAGTTATCGGTATGTCTGTGATAACTGAAGCCATGGTGGGAAGGAGACACCCAAAGGTGATAGGGGAACTGGAGAGCAGAGCACCAAAAGCAAGTCTTGGGGAATGCCAGCAGCTAAAGGGGGAGCAGATGAAGGAAGGTTGCTAAGGAAGGTGAGGAGGAGAAGCCTGAGAGGTCGTTGGCAAACAGAGACTGGAATCACACAGATCAGGAAAGGGAGTGTCAAGAATGAAGGATTGTTGAATAGTGTTCAATGACATTGAAACTCAAGCTGCTAAGGACCAAAACATCCACTAGACTCAACAGTATGGAAGTCAGTGGTGACCAGCAAGAAGAGGTTCGATGGATCAGGTAGGGCATAAGCCAGACTGCAAGAAACTGAGAGGGATGTGGGCGGCAATGACTAAAAAGAGTCTTACAAGGACTTGAAACCGCTTGGCTGTGAAGGGCAAGAGTGAGTTAGGACAACTCCTGCTCAGGTGTGTGTGGTTAGGCAAGGCTTGATTTTGTTTGATTGGTTCTTAAAGGAGAATGATCTGAACGTGTTTTCAGATTATGGGGGTGATGAGGTAGAAGATTTCAAGGGAATGGAAAGAGAGAGAGCTGGGCAGAGATCATGGTCTGAGAATGGGTTATTGGCGCCTGAGATTTCAGAGTGGGATCTGTTCTGGGTCATTCTTACCTACCAAATGCATGTCTGCTCATGTAGCTTAAAACCCTTCAGTACCTTTCCACTACTTTTAGGATAAAGAGCGCCATCCTCCGCACATGGCCCCCAGGCTCAGCATGGTCAGGCTACCCCCGCCTCGTCTTGTAACACCTCCCTCCTCTCCATTCCCTCTGGCTCTCTCGAACACACGGGGCCCTTGCACGTGCTTGTACACTCCCCAGCTCCTATTTCCTATCAGAACTCACACTCATTCTTCAGATGTCAGCTTCTTTTAGTAAACCTTCCCCCAAACCCAACTTGGACAGCTTCCTTTATTATTGCTTATTTAGAATCATGTTTCTCTTTTCCAGAGTATGTATTTATGCATTCTTTATTATGGTTATTCAATTCCAAAAGAGTAGAGACTATATCTGTTTTTAGTCATTATGGTAACTAGCACCCAGCAGAGTGCTGGCACTGAGTAGGCCATCAGTTCATAGTTTTTGAATGAATAAGTGAATGAATGAATGAATGAATGAATGTCAAGTGTTTATTAGGGAAGAAAAGCACACAGCCTCTCTCCTGTGGTAAGACAGGACAAGCCTGGGGATCTGGAAACGGCAAGTACTATGAGTAAATGAGCTCCAGGTCCCAGTCCAGAGCCAATATGGCAGAGCTACCCATGGCCCCAGACTACATAGGGAGAGAGGGAGCACTCTTCTGAGAGCAATTCAGGCTGGCACCATCAGCCAACTTCGTTTAAAGAGGCATAACACTTTAATTATCATGGCACTCCAAAGGGCTAATCCAGCTGAAAACTAATTGCTGGTAAAGGCTGCCTGGGTGAGGTCAGTGAGCGTAGGAAAGGTACAGGAGGCAATAAGACTTAGAATTAGTATGCCGGAAACATCCGAAGCATATTCATTGTGTTAATAGGAATGTCTAAGTATATTAGACATTTTTGGGCTTATTATTCATATTAGTTATAATACTGAAATCAAATTTTATTTCTAAATTGCAATCAAATGATATTTCCTATTAAACCTTTAATAGCAAGCCAGATTAAGCACTGCTACGGTTACATATTAGTAATCCAATTTGGTTATAACTCACGTTTTTTTTTATTTTGTTATGAATCATCATGGGATGAAATAAAGCAAGATATTTTCCAAAATGAACTGAAAAGACTTTTCTTTGGTGAAACAGAGCACCGCCTAAGAGTTCAAATTAGTAACACAGTCTCGGCGAAATAAACAAAGCACCAATAGTGATGCTCCACACTCATGAAAATAATTCACCTTAGAGCAGGGGTGTCACACTCATTTCCACCGGGGGTCACATCAGCCTCGAGTTTGCCTTCAAAGGGCCGAAGGTAACTTTAGGACGGTAAAAATGTAACTACTCCTTAACCAGGGGCAAAAAGCTCGGCACTGCCGCCAGGTAGAAACAAGGTGCCGGGCCAGATAAAACAAGGTGGAGGGCTGGATTCGGCCCTCGGGCCTTATGTTTGCCACCTGTGCCTTATATTGTCCTAAAGAACCAATGGCCAGAGAGTCCTAAGAGGTCACTTAGTCAAACATCCTATGTCGAGACAAAATTTCATGAAATCCTTCTTGAAAGGCTGACACCTCACTAAGAACAAGCTTTGACTAATTTTTTTTTGTCCAAAACACAGTAGCCTTCCCTTACATGTATTTGGATTCCCACTGCCCCTTGCAAATAGTAAGTGCTCAACAAAAGCTTGATATGTTTATTTAACAAATCCGTCAAGCACAAGTTGACCTCTCAAAAACAGCTGCTTATAGTATATAAACACATCCCTCAAAATAATGCTTGGTGTTTATAAACCAACACCTGTTTTCTTAATAGGCACAGGTCAGGGTGGCACTTCCCTGACCTGTCTAAAAATGATAGTAGATAGCATTTATTGAGTGGTTATCATGTGCCAGGCATTGTGCTAAGCTCTTTACATATGTTATGGCATTTATTATTCACAACAATCCTAGAAGTGGGAGCTATTACAGATGAGGAAGATGACAGGGAAGTAACTTGTCCAAGGTGACACCATTTCCAATGGTAAAACTAGACTTTGAGACCAGCAGTCTGATGCCAGCTCTGGAGCTCTAACCACTGGGCTATGCTTCCTCTCGCACACACAAGGAAGTTCAGCAGCCCCTTGCCTGTCCCTCCAGAGCTCTGTCCAGGGCTCTCCCAGACACTCTGCATATGGAGAGTGTGGGTTCTGTTCCAGGCTCCACTTGCTCACCCTCCTCTGCATCCTCAGAAGCTGTGAAAGACTAAGCTCAGCTACCACAGGAATGCCCGTCCTACCCCTATGAACAGAGCTTCCTTGGGCCCCCATGGCCCAAGAGCACAAATCTGGTCACTTTAGAGTGTCTAGGTCGCCCAGGACTTCCATACCCTGTAGGGATCCAGGAATAACTGGTCTAAGCTTTCACAAGTCCAGCGTATGAAGTTCATCCCTGATATGTTTTATGCCCTCTTGGTCCTCTCTGCCTCCAATGTCAAGGTCCATTCACGGTTCCTGTGGCAGATTGAATAGAAAATAGTGTCTCCACCTCTTCAAATTCATGTCCACCCAGGTCCTCAGATTGTGACCTTATTTGGAAATAGTGTCTTTGCAGATGTAATCGAGTTAAGAAGTCACACTAAATTAGGGTGGGCCTGAAACTCAATGACTGATAGCCTTACAGGCGACAGAGATTTGGAGACACACAGGGAAGAAGGTCAAGGCTGAGGCAAAGATTGGAGTGATGTAGCCACAAGCCAAGGAATGCCAGGACTCACAGGAAGGACCCTTCCCTAGCACCTTCGAAGGGAGCAAGGCCCTGCAGACACTTGACTTTGGTCCTCTAGCTTCCAGAACTGTGAAACAACGCATTTCTGTTGTTTTAAGCCACGCCCCACCCCTCACTGCAGTGTGTGGTACTTTGTGACAACAGCCCTAGGAGGCAAATCCACTCCTTCCTCACTTCCTCACCCCACAGACAGCTACCCTTTCCAACCACCTGCTGCCCCAAGCGCCACACATCTCCATGAGCCAACATCCAGGTGGGATCCTGAACCAAATCCAGGCCCCCACCTGTTCATACCAGTCCGCAAAGAGACAGGTTCAGAAACTGAGAGAAAGCATTTGCATACTTACAGAAACCTGACAGAGTAATTTTATGTGTGTTGACTTCAGTACTAAAAACTTGGAATTGGTATGTTGTACATCTGTTTTTTATTTTTCTAGTAATTCATTTTTACTGCTTTTTATAGAAATATTCATCTATGACACATTGAAAACTAAAGAAAAAAAACTGATCCTTCAGTACCAAGAGTTTGAGAAACTTTGTAGAGGACCAAGGGCCTTTCCTAAAACAGGGCTCACTGTCCTTAGAAGGCAAGCAGCATCATAAAGAATATTTGGGGGGGGGGGGTCCTGCCTTTTCTAATAAGATCATGATTTTTCTGGCATTGATCCTGCCCTCTCCTCTGGCAAGTGCTGCCACCTCAGTTTTTTGCCAAGGACTCCCAGGGGCATGACTAGCTATCCTCAAGGCTGATATGCTTTCCCAGACTGGCCTCCACGCCTTCCCTGAGAGCCTCCTTGCCCCACGTTCACCTTCACCGGTCCTGAGCAGCAGGTACTGCCTGGGGCTGTGTCTTTTAGAAATGTCAGTTGCCAGGATTGATAGATTTTGCTCGTTCTCTACTTCCTTGCAGTCAGTGGCCCCTCTAGGAATCAGGCTGGGGTCCTGGGGGCCTGGTGGAGCACAGCCTGAAAATGAGGTATCGGGAAGAATCACTGCTTTGCCTGACCTGGATCCCCATAAACACTCTCTTTCCAAAGGGCTGCATCCCCAGCAGGTTCCTGGGTGCCCTGTGTGTGTAGACTAGGGCAGGCCCCCTCCTCTCACCCAAGCATGCACCAACATGCCCACGCCTGCAGGAACACTAAGCCACAGCACCAACAATCACAATGGCTGATGCACGTACGGCCCATTCCATGTGGCCGCCGCTGTCCAGAGCTATTCCATTTTAACCCCTTTCATCCTCGCAACATCCCCATGTGGTAGCTGCTACTGTTACCCCCCACTGAACAGATGAGAAAACTGAGGCATGAAGTGCTGGAGTAACCTGCTCAAGGTTACCAGCAAGCAAGTGGCAAAACTGTGATTCAAACGTGGGTCCTCTGCCTCCAGAGCCCACGCGGTGGTCCTGCTGCTCAGCTCTCATCCTGCAACTGTTGTGAGACACCAGCTCAGAGCAGTGTGTCTCCCTTCTAATGGATCACACCTTCATGGCTCTGCAGCATTCACACCATGCCGCAGTTACCCAAGGCCCTAGCCCCCTCTTTGTCCTTTAGGAAAGCTTTCAACGGCTTGCACAAGTCCAATAATGAACAAGGGATTTAGGAGGCATGTGTTTTCATCTGCATTTCTAGGCTCTTGCCTGTTTGCCTCCCCCAGCCCACATCCCCTCTCTTTGGTCCTATTGACCAATCCCCTGTCCTCGCAGGCCAGCCCAGGAGCACCGCCCACAGCAGGGAGGTGATGTCAGGAGTATCCCTCTTGTCAAGGAGAAGAACGACCACCCTCCTCTGGCCGGTGCTTTAATGTCTTCTTTAGGCTGTTTGTTCATCTGCTTGAGAAAGGAAATGGTGATAATCAAAATTGTGCATCTTCACTGGAGAAAATGTCAAACCATACAAAAGCAAAGAAAGGAAATAATTAAAGTTCCTTCCCATTCCTCCCTCCTTCACATCACCCAGAAGTGACCAGATGACCCACTTCACTCTCAGAGTTGTCCCGTCATGGAAGTTGCTCTCTATAGAGATGCAAATACCCCCAAGAAGAGAAACCTGTTACATTGCCTTGGGCCACTAGCCCTCTCTGCTCCCCTCCCTCTCCCACCACAACTGCACTTCCTGAGATGAGGAGCTGAAGGGAGTGGGGAAGAGGACCCTCGGGCCATGGGCCCGGCTGGGGACAAGGCAGTCTTAGATCAGGGTAGTAATAGAACAAGGAGGCAGGATCTCCACAGAGGAAACGTGCAGACTTCCTACTTTTGCTAAGGTCCTGGCCTAGGGGAAAAAAGCCGGAGAGAGAGTCAGCCTGCTGGAAGTCCAGACATGGTCAGTGCTGGGAGGAAACTTTGACGGCACAGAGGGTCTGAGAACCTGAATGAGAAACACACACGGAGCAGCCAGCAGCCCAAACACACAGCCTTCTCCACTCTGCTCTCTCCTTGAGTACCCATGACAGGTAATAACACACCTTCCCCCCGCCCCCCGCAACCCCTACCTTCTCTGTAATACTAGTGACTTCCCAGTCTGAAAAGCAGACCGTGATTCCATCGAAACCTGGCCTACCTTTGGAGCTGCCCGTCTTTGCGCTTTCACGGGTTAACAATCCCAGCTCTGGCAGCACAGCTGAGTGGAGCAAAGAATTCCTGGCTAATTCCCTCACTATTAGCCCACTGAGAGAATAACCGCGTATAATAATCCCCTCCCCTTCTACTCCCCCAAACCAACAAGAAAACCAACCTTGTCGTTTTCTCCTCCCCCGGGGTGCACTGTGCTTCCCTTCAGAATCAGGAGTAAATTATCTCCAAAGAAGGGTTCATTAAGAATAAATAATAATTTGCACTTCTAGTGCACCTTTTGTCTAAGTATCTCAAAGCGCTTTACTTAATTAATTAATTAAGAGAATTAATTAATTCGGAAAATACTCCTGGAGGGAGGGAGGGAAGGCATACTTAATGGCACCTGTTTTCCAGATGAGTAAACTGAGGCCCGAAGCAAAGGGCTTGATGTCACGATAGAAAAGTTGGCAAAATCAGTAGGGGGGAGGGTAAGACAAGTGTTGCTCCAACACGTTAAGATATGGGCATCAAAGGGGCAAGCCAAGGCAGTCCTCATGGGCGAAAGGAAGCTGGTGAGAAAAAAGTTGACATGGCCAGCTTTAGAAGTCAGGTACGATGAGGCCAAGATGAAGGACTCAGCAGAGGCTGAAGGGACAAGTCCAAGTAGATTGTGGTTGCCAGGATCAAGAGGTCAGATATCCTCCATCCAGAACCCAGGCTGAGTGGGCTTCCGACAGAGGTTCTGAGCCCCTGGCAGGCCAGGCACCCTCTCAGGAGCCAGCTGGCTTTGAGTGGCAGGCACATGGCTCCCCTGGCAAGGTGGCAGTTGGCACACAATTAAATGCTTCTGAGCCACCAGCACTTCCCCAGGTACTCTCTATTGGAACTAGAGCTAATCAGAGTTTGAGCGCTTTGTCCGCAGGTGGGGCGGGCAGGCTCCCCTGCTAGGCCAGGTGAGTGAGAGGCAGAGCCTGTGTTCTTTGAACACCCTCTCCCAAGCCTGACCCCTGGGGTGCCTCTCAACCTCCCATCAATGTCCTGGTTACTCCAGATGCTGCTCTAGGACTCAAGTCCCAATATCACCTCACTGGCTTTTGTCCCGAGCGGGAGACAGAGGTGCAGGCATTTGCCAGCAGTCCCCAAACCTCTCCATGCTCCCTTGTGCCTGTGCCTCCAGCCCTCACACCTGCCCCCACCCTGTGCTACTCCCAGCACAGCTAATTAGGCCACATGTGCTCGCACGCCCACAAGTACACACACACACACACACACACACACACACACACACGGCCCCACGAACATGCACGGCTCTACAAATTAACAACCCAAGCTTGTCTTTTTCATTGTGTTTTTATTATGATGCTCCTCAATGATGTTTTTAAATGAATTTTGAATAGTCCCCGTAATTTGGTTTGTTCTACATTGCAGTGCAAGTACGAGGGCCCCGCAGGAATTGCTGCGAAGAATACAATATTATGTGAGCATGGCTTCTGCTTGCCTTTCTGCTTCCTCATAATTAAGCTTTATTGAGTTGTAAAATGAATAACAATTTTAAAAACCTGTTTATTGATCCAGGTGCAACATGCAGACATATAAAAAAAACTTCCTTCAATTCCTGACCTCACCAAGTAGCACCAGACCCGTGTCTGCTCTCTGGTCCTTCGATTTCAGTGGTGAATGGATCCCTTTCAGCTGCAGGTGGAGCTTTCTTTGACACAAAGTACTGGTGTCTGCACCGGGAAGGGAACCCATACAAAAGCACATGGCTTGTCAAAGGCAGAAGTCAGCTGAGATTCTAGGGACTTCCAACTTACCTCTTCTTAATGCCTAAAATTCTGTTACTACCGATTCTGAAGTCTACCATTTTTGTGAAGATACTGGGCCCTATGAAAAAACTAACTGAAAATGTATCACAGACTTAAATGTAAAGCACAATCCATAAAACTCCTGAAAGATAACACAGGAGAAAACCTAGATGGCCTTGGATGTGGCAGTAACTTTTTAGATACAACATCAAGAGGTACAATCCATGAAAAGAAAATTGATTAAGTTGGACTTCATTAAAATGACAAATTTCTGCTCCATGAAAGCCTGTCAAGAGAATGAGAAGACCAAACACAGACTGGGAGAAAATATTTGCAAAAGGCATACTTGATAACGGGCTGTTATCCAAAATATGCAAAGAACTCTTAAAGCTCAACAAAAGAAAATAAACTGGGCCAAAGATATTGACACCTCACCAAAGAAGATATACAGGTGGCAAAAATGCATAATAAAAGAATGCTCTCCATCATAAGTCATCAGGGCAATGCAAATTAAAGCAACAATAAGATACCACTGCACACCCTTTAGAAGGTCCCACTCAGGAACTGGACAATACCAAATGCTGGCAAGGACGTGGAACAACAGGTACTCTCGTCATTGCTGGTGGGAAGGCACACTGGTGCAGCCACTTAGGAAGACAGTGAGGCAGTTCCTTACAAAGCTGAACACACCCTCAGCATGTGATCCAGCAATCACACTTCTTGGTATTTACCCAAAGGAGTTGAAAACACGTCAGTCCACACACAAACTGGTGCATGGGTGTTTATAGCAGCTTATTCATAATTACCAAAACCTGGGAGCAATCAAGATGTCCTTGAGTAGGTGAATGGAGAAACTGTGGTCCATCCAGACAATGCAATACTATTCAGCACTAAAAAGAAATAAGCTAACAAGCTATGGAAAGACCTGGAGGAAACTAAAATGCACATTGCTCAGTGAAAGAAGCCAATCTGAAAAGGTTACCTACCATATGATTGCAACTATCCAATATCCGGAAAAGGCAAAATTATAGCAACAGTCAAGAGATCAGTGGTTGCCAGGGGTGGGAGGGAGATGAAGAGGTGCAGCACAGACGACTTGTAGGGGAGTGAAGACGCTCTCTATGACACTGTCATGATAGACACATGTCATTGTACATTTGTCCAAATCCATCAAATGTATAACACCCAGATGAAACCCTAACGTAAACCATGGAGTTGAGTGACTGTGATGTGTCAGTGAAGTTCATCGGTTATACCACTCAGGGTGGGGTGTGGATTACGGGGGAGGCTGTGCCTATGTGGAAGCAGGGGTTTTATGGGAAACCGCTGCACCTTCCATTCAGTTTTGCTGGAAACCTAAAGCTGCTTTTAAAAATATCCTTTAAAAAAGAAAAAACTAAATTGCTGAAAGCAGCCACCTACCATTTGAGTCATAACATAGAGGACAAGATATGGAAGAGAAAGAGGAAAGGTGGTATGTATTCGTAAGACCAGGGTGTGCATATTCACACACACACACACACACTCTCGCATGGCATGTCGCAAAGTGATTCACACATGGGAGTCCTGAAGATGTTGGAAGACTGGTCTCTGTCTCATATTTTCTATGATTTTAGGGTGTGCCTGCTTGCTCATGTGTGTGTTGTATATGTGTGTGCATATGTGTGTACACAGTTTTGCACATTGTAAAGTTTATAGGCATGCAAGCAGGTGTTGCTGTTATTAACTGTATTTGCAAGCCATATGCATACATTAATGCATTATGTGGTGCATAGATAGATGCATGCATGTTTTATATCTGTCCGTGTGACTGTGTGTCCATGTCTGTGTGTGTGTGTCTGAATGATGTGATTGCAGCTAGTGGCGAGGAGAGGGCCAGCAGCTGGGTGGACCTCTGAATGACCAGCAGGGTATGAAGACCTGCATGTCCAGGCAGGTTCACTGCTGGGAAGTGGGGCCTGCAGGCAGCAGAGCACTGAATTAAATGCCCCAAGGGTTCTCCCATAGGGAGTGGGCTGACGTCAAAGCCATAGGAGCCCTTGACCCTGGAGAGAGCGCAGCTGGGCTCCTCCCAGAGGGACAGAGCTGAGCAGCATTAGGCACAGGCTGACTGGGGGGCTAGGGCAGGAGGGAAGTCAATACATAAACAGGCTTGAGGGTGTGAAACCCTGGGAGGCCCCTTCCCTCCTCACTCTCCAGATTTGCCCCCTGGGAGCTGGAAGGAGGCAGACACATGGATTTATGTGAGATCTGTCTATGAGAAGTGTCTGGATGGTGTTTCTGAAGCCAGCAATGTAATATTCAGCTCATGTTGGTCATGAGGAAACTGAGGCATCGGAAGGGCTTGCCTGAAGTCAGGCCAGGAATCAGTTTAGTATGCAATAACTGATTATTAATGAGTTAGTGAGTGAAGAAATGAATGACAAGTTGAGTGAAAGGGAAGAGGGAATAGAAAGGTTTGAGTGAGTAACAAGGACCATCTTGAACTCTGGGCTGTCTACCCCTTCTGCCCAAGAAGAGAAACAAGAGAAGCTAGCAAAGATGAATTTGTAAAAAATGAAGACCTTGATCTTTCTGTTTTCTGAGGGTGGAGAGGAAGTCTTGAAAGAGAGTATATATGATGTATCGTGTTTTCATGTGTGATCATTTCGAGGCATGTTCATGCGAATGAAGGGGAGTTTATGTGGATGTGTATTTGGGTATATGAATGATACCCTGGATAAAGAAGGATAAAAATCATTTGCTGAAGTCAAAGTCCTTCCGAGCTAATCAGGGAGATTCAACACAACCACAAACAGTCACAGCTGATTCATTCTACAGACGTGTCAGCACTGAGTGGTTGCCCAGTGGATCAGACCCACCTTAGCCCCCGAAGTAACCCCTGAGAGAAGGCGTGTTTGCCAACATTAGAATCAAGGAAGGGATGGCAGGGAGCCCACGGGGATATGTAAGTGAGGCTGAGATGCCAGAGGAGTTAGGAGAAGCCGAGGGGCAATGTTCCGGGTATGTGTGTACATGTGAGTGTCTCGGTGAAGGGCTTCTGTAGCTGAGCAGTTGGGTTTTCGACCCACAGGTACAGCTGGGTCTGGTGCGTGTTATATGGGAAGGTCGCTGCCATGGCTTCCTGCCCCCTCCATCACTCTGAAGTATGTTATTACAAGGTCACGGGTGGGATGACCATATAATTTATTGTCCAAATTGGAACACCTGGAAGTGAAAGAGGGCTCTATTAATAACAATACCGGACAACTGGCGTGACCTGGGATGCCCTGTGCGCACGGGGGCTTAAGGTTCCCCTGGTGACAGAGGTTCGCAGCCGGCTGTCCTTAATGCCCCAACCGCGGAAGCGTGGACATCCCACTTCGCCTCCTTGGGAAGGTTCCCTCTCCTGCCATTTTCCCTTCCAGAATGGAGGCCCAGCCCCATCCCACTCAGCAGGGAGACTGACCTGTGGGGCAGGGGCAAGGGCTCAGGGGCCCAAAGTGGGAGAAAAGGCTCCTGGGGCCTCAGTATCCTGTCTGCCACAGCGGGCTCGGGGCGGTCAGCAAGCCCGCTGCTCAGCCGAGGCTCTTAGCACTTACTCCATCCACTTTAGCACCGCGTTTGTCCCCTCACCAGCCCAGGCAGGCGGTTCTAATGGATTATTTGCATTATCTCCCTCATCACTGCTTAAATATTTATCAGACCATTATGTATTTAGTGGCCAGGAGCGGGGAGTGGAAGGGGCAGAAGGCAGAACTGCTTTGGCCAGATGCAAGGGTTAATTACAGATTGGATAACTCTCCCCCACCCCACCCCCACACCACTCCCCCCACCTCCCTGGTCCCAATTTAAAAATTAAATAAATAACCATGGCTGGGAGATTAAAAGTGGGCTTTTATTTACATGTAAGGAAGTTCAGCGCAGCCTAATCCAAGTTTTAGTGCCTCCCAGCACCTCATTTTATTATCTGTTCCCTTCCCCTACCTGCAAACCCATGGGCTGCCTGGGCCTTAAACCAGCTTCTAATTAAAAACCATACTTCCGTTCTTTGCTCCTCAAGCAACCAGTGTGTGGGAAAACTCAAGGTCTCCTGGAAGTGGAGTCAACATCCGCCTCATAAAAGAAGTTCTGGAGGTAACTCTAGGGCTGGCGCTGTGAAATATCGTTCATTATAACGAAGCAGCTGAGATAATGCTGCTTTCTAATTTCCCTTTCTCAGTCAGAAATTAAATAAAAAGTCATGTCTAAATTACAATACTGGATTGAGATCAGACAAGGGCCCCATGCCGAGAGCTCATGATCTATCCTTCCCACACTTCACAGCCATTAAAAAAGATTGTCGTCGTTTTTTTCCCCCCTCTCTTTTCTTTGAGGCCATTTACATTTCTTCTGAACTCTCACTGTGTTTTATTCGAATCTCTTCAAAGTGCCAGTGCACATAATAAGTCAACCACAAACTTAAAATAAGAAAAAAAAAAAAAAAAACCCAGGCAAACTTGGGCTCTGAACTCCAAGAGCCACCACCGAGAGGGTCCCCAAATGGGCTGCTGATGGTCACCTTCCTGGCCCTGCAGTTTGTCCGCTGCCCAGTGGGCAAAGCCCTCTTGAGGGAGAGGTAGGCTGGGGAAGACTCACTCCTTGCAAAAATGGCCTACTATTTCTATAGCTCTCCCTTGTCATGGAAATGTCCCTTGGGCAAAATGAAAGTGTTGAACTGGATGGGGAGGGGTATTTTAAAGTCCTAATGACCCTGTAATATCAGATATAATCGAGCACTTGTTTGACTGCCCTGCAAGGGAGAAAAGCCACGATGGCACATCTTGACAGTGGTAACTCAAGCATTTTGTGTTCGGAGAACTTGTTGGTATTTCCAGAATGTGGCACAAAAGTTTGGTGCTGAAAATCATTGTTCTTGGTGGAATTTATTAAATAGCATCGTAATGAACCATTTTTGCCGGATGAAAGGTGTTTCCTATTAATCGCTCAGGTGATATAAACTGAGCACCTACTATAGGAAAGGCACTGTAGGATCAGGTCCCCTGAGCTGCACTTCAGTGCTCACTCTCTAGCTGGGACAAGAGTACATTTTGATTTTAAAGTGAATTACTGTGAGGGTAGGGCTGCCCCATGGCTGAGTCTAAAAGTTTAAGGGAGGCAGGTCTTTATGGGACACATTAATCAGATAGAACTTGGCAGGGGAGAGTGGCTTGAGCTGAGCTGTGCAGACCAGATAAGATGTAACTGTGAGGACAGAAGAGGAGAAAGACTTCAGGAAGGGTCAAGTGTGAGCCAAGGCCCAGGGATGGGATGCATGGGGCACTAGGGTACAGCAAGCAGCCTGGGCAGGCAGAGTACCTGGGGGTAGTCTCCTGTGGCCACAAACAACCTGTCCAGGGCTCCTCAGAAGGCCACTCAAGGCAGGCGGGGTCTGACAGCAGCCGATATGGTTTCCATGGATACATGACATCTGACCCATGCCACATTTCAGAGCTGCAAGAACAACCAAGGAGTTACTCTACAGCTGGACACCTACTCCAGCAGCCAGCTGCAAGCCCCATAGGCCACCATCACAGCAATACGAGAGTGGTTCTCCTACCAAGGGGCACCATGCACAGCCCAAGATGTTGCAATCAGAGGAGAAAAATGGGCAGAGAGGCTGGGTAGAGTTTAATGGCAAGTTTAGTGGCAGTGGCCATGGACTGAACTCATCTGTCATATACTTTTGTCTGTTTGCAGTGTTTGTACCTTTTGAGTGTCTGCTGAGGGAACGCTCCAAGAACACATCCACGCTCCGCAGACCGGAGTGCCATCACTCTTCTGACTCCTTGACATGAGTAAGTTCAATTGGACTTAAAACCCATCTGCATCATCGCAAAAACTTTGAACACTCCATTTGTCAAAGAAAGGAAAGGAAGCCTGTTAAATTCTTTAAATATAATTCCAACCGTTATGAATATTTAATGGTTATAAAAATGCCTTTAAATTTTTCATCATCCACTGTGCAAAGTTACTCATCAAGGGTGACTACCGAGAATTTGTAGAGATCATCATTAAGAGTCTTGATCAGTCATGGTGTGCAGTCACTGCAGACATAACCCTGATACCGAACAGTTACACTCATGGAAGGAAGCGAGCCCACATTCCTCATTAAGCCAGGAAAACGTTTTATCCTGATTCAACATATTGTATAATGTCTTTCTGGATACACTGTATTTTATTTTTCATTTTGTATAATTAAAGAAAATGGAATGACTTCTTCCCCAGGCCTCGTAGAGACACCACAAGTCCCCTACAGTTGGCTACAATGTACAGTTCGTATAGTCTCATGACTTTAAAACATAGGACAGCCTTGCCCTAAGGTATCTCACCTGGTCTTCATGGACCATGGGTGGTACCTAAGTCTGACTGGCAGCCAGCTGTCCCTTTGCCAGCATGTGCGGATAGGTGTGGCCATAAGACTTTCCAGATCCAACAGAAGGGTCTACAAGGGCCAAAGATAGTACCTTATGACCCTGAGGAGGTCCCCTTGGAGTCACTCCACTGATACCCTCCTCTTGTGGGTGCTTCCCAGGGTTGAGTCCCCACTGGTACCAAGACATGTTACAGTGAATGCGTGAGGAGTGGGGAGTGGGGGGAGAGCAGGAGGAAGTGCAGCACCCAAATGGCAAAGACATGCTCACTGGCCTGCCCAATCCAACTCTTCATCTTTAGTTCTTTTAGGCTCTTTTCTCTATCCCTTGATTTTAAATAACTTCCTGAACTATAAATGCAAGAGTTCCAAATGAAAACTGATTGATAGCCTCATATAATTATATAATAAAAACGCACCGATATACATATACATTATGTGTGGGCTCATGTGTCTATATGCATCTGTAGCTATTCCAGAGGGAGGAATATGCAATAACGTCTTCTGAAACGAATTGTCAAGGTGTCAATAAGGAATCGCGTAATGAATGTGTGGGTGTGATCTGGGCTAATTTCTTCGCAATTATGTTGCTCAGGCTGATTTCCCAAGACAGGCCTTAAAGGCACAAGTCCCATTCCCAAGCGGAAAGCCGGGTGTTTTCCTTCCTATGGCATCATCAAAGCGTCCCATTTCCAGGCCAAAATGCCTTCCCTCAAGCACGCCAGACTGATCTGCGGATATCAGATGGTTCGGCTGAGTGTTAAGAGCTATAGCCCACGACTACGAGCTTTAAAAACCTGGGGGAGTTGTCTGTGTCTGACCCCCAACAATGTTAGTGACTGTTCATGGCTGAGGAATAACTACAGTGCTACCCAACAACCAGAGAAGTTGGGGTTCCGACCGATGAGTACTAACTACACCAAACTCTGCTCCAAATGGAGGGGATGAGGAAGAGCAAAGGGCGGGGGGTGGGCAGGCATGTGCTGGAGGGGGCCAGGGGAAGACCCGTGGCCGGAGCCCCCAAGGAATTCCCAGTTTCTCTCTGAAGAGATAGATGCGTGAACAAATACTGATAATTCAATGTGAAATGGAATGTAATAGAGACCGAACCATGGGAACTGGGGTGGGAGTGAGAACATAAGAAAGACTGTGTAAAACAACCGTCATTGAAAGTTGAATAAAAAGTGCGATCAACATCTAAGAGACTGTTTTTGCAAAGTACCTTGCTCTGTACTGGGCACACAGGAGGCCCTCCCTCAACACATTTTGCTGCATGAAGTACAGGCTGAATTCAGTCATCTCAGCAGGGACCAGAGTCCCCAGTCACCCACCCCTGAGACCAAGCTACAGGCTCTGCTATCAGGAAAGCTATTTGTGGTCCAGTAATTGTGTAAATGCTGGGCCCCTGCTAGGTCTGGGCCACCCAGGGAACAGACTGGAGGAGAAAAGGAAAGAGGGGAGTTCCATTAGGAAGGGGGCAAGGGCAGAAATCATTTTCTCTGCCTGCCCCACAACATTAAACCTAGACCAGCCAGCTCGCAACAGAGACCTCTGAGTTTTTGCTGATACCTCCTTGCCCACCCCTGCAATGCCCTTGTCACCCTCCCTCACTTGATACGCTGCTGTTCCTGAGTCCTAGGACCTCAGTCTTTGTAACATCTGTCAACTCTCTGGATCACTACAGTTGTGTCCTGACTGGTCTTGCACTCCTTCAACCCAACCAATCCCTGCTACCAGCCTGATTTTTCAAAAATACTTAAAATCCTCCTCCCTTGAACCTTCCCATGTCACCCCTCCCAGGCAAAGCTTACATCCTCGGCATTTCCAGCAAGACCTTCACGCCCTTGTACCTCCTTGCCTTGGCAACTCTCTCCCTTCCTTGGGGGAAAGAACCCACAGGCCTGCAGGACCCTGTAGAGTTCTCCCAGTGCTTCATGCTTCCTCTCAGTCCCAAACCTTTAAACGTGTGGTGGTCTCTCCCTCTGAAATGTCCCTTTCTCCTTTCTCTATTACCAAGTTAACTCGCAGACCACTTTGGCTACCCTCTCCCCCTGGGATTCACTGTCTGGGTTAGATGCCCCACTTCTGTGCTCCAGAGCACTTTGGGTGTTTTGATCTTGAGCTGAAACAATGAACTGTATCTTTACTAGGCCATCGTGCTCCTGGGCTGTAACTTCGAGGGATGGACCATACCTATAACCGGTATAAACCTGCCTCCCAATGCCCAGCACAGTTCCTGACACACTGCACCTGCTTGGTCAATATTAGGATGGGCAGAGGGATGTTTGGAAGGATGGAGGCAGAGGGAAGGAAATGAGCAAAGGCACAGAGGTAGGAAAGCCCAAGGTGGGCCTGAGGAAGCCTGAAGGCTCGAGTGTGAAAGGAGCAGAGGTCTGAGTGGGTGAGCCACGGAGGGCAGGTACTCTGGAGAGGGCTTAAAATGCCCAGGCTTCCCTACGATGCTGCTGGCCAAGGCTGTTTCCTCTCCTGGCTGGGCCAAGCAGAGCCTCTGTCTCTGAGCCGATTAGATGTGTGTGCATGCTGTGTGCGTTGCACTCTTTTATGATGGCTGTTGTTTGTCGGAATTGATTAGCCTTTTTGTGTGGGAGCCATCTGCTGTCTGTCAGGCTCCCGTCTCACCAGCATGTTGATTTCAATAAATTATTATGGCACTTGGAGTCGGCTGGGTAGTGTGATGCTGTGAATCCCGCACATCCAAATCAGAGCTGGATTGAAAGCCATTTAATGCCGTTTCCCCACTGCCTCCTCTCTCAGTCAACAGCATTTAAAGTGAGCCCATTACCTTGGGCTGCCCAGTACCTTCTGTACCATCTCCTTTCTTCTGCCCACAGGCCTGAGCAGTTGATCCCAGCCTGACCTCCACAATACCCCACTTCCCTAGATACAGGGACGGGCCTGGGGTGAGCCTGTGGGGGAGAGAAGCTGTCTTTTCACTGGGGTTGCAAAGACAGAAGATGCACATTTGGAGGTCCTAGCAGTCGTCTTTGCTGGCATGTGGAAGGAGCTGAGCAAACACAGGCAAAGATGAGACAAGATAACATCCTAGAGTTAGAGCCTTTGGTTCGTTCCTGCAGCTCGTCTTTCAGCTGTGTTCATTTCTTCAGCCCCAGGTGTCTCAGCTCCGATTGAGATCAGTTCCAGCTCTCAAAGGAGGTGACCCTAGTCTCAGTTTATAAAGAACTTCTGAAAAAATCTAAGCCAGTCATGACATGCCACTACTTCCTTTGCTGGATCTTGGTGCCATAGGACCCAGTGTGTGCCAAGGAGTGGGGGGGGTCCTCTGTGGAGCTTTTGGGAAAGGGGTCCTTGTTTTGAAGAAGAGACATGAAAAAGACATAGTCCCTTTTCATCTGCGCCACATTGTTCTGTCTGCCAGAGATGGCTTCAACAGTGACACTGCCGTCTGGTGACCACGAAGGAAGCCCGCTAGGATGGCAAGGCAGGAAAATGGAAACACCCTGGGCCTTTCATGGCACTGCCTAGCCCCCAAATTGGCCAGCTCCAGAGCAGCCGTACCTCAGAAATTTTTGCTGGATGAGATGACGAAAGTATCTCTCTAAATCAGTTAAACCTGAGTTTTCTTTTATTTGGAGCCAAAAACATCCCATCAGATTCACTTGATTTTACAACTTTCTCCCAGCCTGTCCCTGCTCATTCCTTTCTTGTAGGTCACATAATATTCTCTTTTCCATGTACCCCCTTTTTTAAAACATATGCTGCTCCCTCTTCCTGAAGGTCATAATTCATCCTTTGTTCCTTTTTCCCCTGGCTAACTTTTGCTTACCTTCTGAAGCTTGATTCACCCTCCCTAAGGGGTGTGTCTGAATGCGGCAGAGCTCCTCTTGCAAGTATTTCATGGCCCCCCTGAGGACAGCTTAGGTAACCCCTCCTGTGCTCCTGCCCTGGACCCCATCAGCACTTGGCACACATTTCCAGTCACACTTAATTATAACCACTGCTCCTGGTCTCTCCAACGACAAGCACAGCTCCTCTAAGGAAGGACTGCGTCTTATTCTCCAGGACCCTTCAAACCTCGCCCAGCACATGGACTAGAACAGAATAAGCACTGGGTAAATGATGACTAGGTGGACAGACACATGGACGATGCACCGTCTCCACCACGGTTAGGCTTACAGGCTTGTCAGGGAGGCCAGAACACCACAAACAAACTATAGAACAAAGAGTGATGTCACACTGTGTGATACGCAGACTTCCTAACAATGAAAGAAATGCATAGTTACATAACTTAAGGTATCATCGCGTGACATGAAATGTAGCCAAAATAAGTAGAACACATAAAGCCCAGCCGGGCGGACTGTGGGGACAGAGCGTGCCCGTGCACTGTCGGTGGCGATCTGAACTGGTTGAATCCATCTGGAGAGCAATAGGGCAGGATGTGACTGAAGCGATTAAATGGCTCCCACCCTTTGACATAGTGATTCCATTTTAGGGAATACACCCCAAGGTAATAACCCAAACCCCCCAAATAATAACTTATATGAAGACATTTATAGCAACTGTATTTATAATAAAGAAAAAAGCCAGTGACAACCTAAGCTCTAAAAGGATGGCAAGGCTAAGCAGATTATGGCATCTCAGGCAGGAATGAAAACTAGCAGGGGTGAGCAACAGGGAAAAAGGCGGGACAACTATAACTGAACAATTAAAAAAGAAAGAAAGAAAACTAGCAATGTCCACACATACAAATGCCTTTTTAAAAAAGCATAAAATAGCAGCAACATATTGATTTAAATTCTATTAAATTTTATTTAAAATATATTGCAAAAAATATTTAAAAATTTTAAAGTGGTGTATGGATCTTTAGGCACCAGTATTTTCACGGAATCCAACCCTCACGTCTGGAATTCATGGATCTTACCCAGGCATCTACAGCACAGGCATCTCCTGTTCTCTGAGTCCTAGCCGTACGATCTTGTCAATATACTAAATCAGCCTGATGGAGGATGACGAGAGGATCAGACATCTCCACGGAACAAACTGTAACACAGAGATGGAGAATCAGAGCAATAAAGTATACTGTGATCCTTGCCAGGTGAAAGCACCAGTGACTTCTTATTGGAACTGAAGTTGTAAAAACCACCAGCCGTCTGAACAGCTACAGATTCAGTGTCAGGGGCTAGATCACTCCCTCCAGTGAGACAGCCGTGCCGGGCATAGCTGTGATGGGAGGCCCCTCTCCCACGTTTCTAATAACCCGCTGCTGTTCCCTAAGAAATACCTGCTTTCTGCATTGGACAAGTAAGTGATTTAAATGAGATCGAGATAGGAATCCCTGCACCTTTTGAGTCTTTGATGGCTTTAATAATTTCCCCCAGGGATAGGCTATTTCTTTGGGTTTACTAATTTAAGTCTTCCATTTGGTACTTTATAACAAAGAAACCCTTAAGGGAATCAGAGAATCAATGTAATAATTCTTCCTGGTACTGAATACACACATACACATATGTATGTTCCAACTAGGCAGTCAGAAACTGAAAAAATAACATGAAGTGGACCTCGAGGTCCACTAGACCAGTTATGATGTCAAAATTCCATTAATCGCCTAACTCTTGGAAGATACCTCACCGACCAGTGGACCACAGTGATAGACTGGATCCCAGGAACTAGCTCAGAGCCATGGAAAGATCTAAGAGGTATAAATGTATCCCTTCCCACCAAACCACTGTTGCCTTGGTAAAAGATTCCAGATCTCTTTGAAGTCGGGCAGGAGTCGGGTTTGCAGTATATACTTGTCCATCTTCCCCAAGTACGTTCTCCAGATTCGTGTGGAGAGGTTGCAGGGTTCTTCCCCAAAGGCGTCTGGGCTCTGGGTCTTTGGCCCAAGTTCGGGAGTTGGTGAGAAGCAGTGTTTCTCGATACTTGGGGACTGAAAAGAGGGTTCTATTATCTAGGCCTTGCATTTGTTGTTTGTTTGTTTGTTTGTTTTGATTATATGGCCCAAGAAAAGTCTCAGAAGGCTGTCCTTACATTTCAGTGCGAACGACATCATAGTCAGTCGGCCATCCCAAAGGCAGCGATGGGTCTGGGCCGCTCCGCCTGCTACCCGTTGTGGATCCACACAGAGCTGGACAATTAGACACTTCCCCAGCAACCACTCCCCACTTTTCTTTTTCTTTTCTCTTTTTGCTAACTAAACACAATTTGTTCAGGCGAGTAATGCGCCCAGCTAAAAGTTCTCACATTCCCAGATTCTCGTGCAGTTAAGCTGCAGGTCTGCAACTTAGATTCTGACGGATCACACAGGCACATGTGAATGGTGGATTAAGAAGTGAGCAACAGGAAGAAGGGCTACGTGCAGTGGAGCTGACGTCTAGCAAGCACGTGGTAGAAACAACCAGCCCCGCCACGGTGAGCGTGCAGAGGGTCTGGTGTCCAGTCCTAAGCATTGCCAGTGCCAAGGAGCAGTGGTCTCATCAAAGCCATCCCACAGCCCCAGGCTCTCCTCTTTGGTCACCCCACCCCCAGTGTATCCTGGGTAGTACCTAATATGCCTTCATAAAATCTTTCTTCTGCTTAAGCCAGCCAGCATGGATTCTGTTGCAATTAAGAACATTAAATAATACATGCACCACCTTGCCTCTAGAGGTTTTTTAAGTGTCACTTCTTGGTCTCTTCCCCTGGGAATTCTATTATCCCTAATGAAATCAGGGATCCCATTTCAGCTACAGAACTCTCGGCGTAAAGATAAGAGCTGCTGTGGCCCTCTTTAAAGATGTTGGCACTCCTCACTGTGAGATTTCTCAGTGGTTTGGTAAAGGAAGCGTCTTCCAGTCTGCCTTAGGGAGTAGAGTTAATGGATAGGTGAGCGGGTTGCATATGATAATTCCATGTCAACGTCTTTATCTGCCTAATTTTTTTTCATTCTTTACATTATATCAAATTTTCCTGGCATCTTATTTTCATTCCTTATGGGCCATTATTGACTACAGATTTCAGTAAGCCATCTAAAAAATATTAGAAATCTTGCCCTGGCCAGCATGGCCCAGTTGGTTGAGCGTCCTCCTGCAACGCAGAGTCGCTGGTTCAGTTCCCGGGCAGGGTGCGTGCCAGGGTCGCGGGCCTGGTTCCCGGCTGGGGTGTGTGCATGAGGCAACCGACAGATGTTTCTGTCTCATATCTATATTTCTCTCCCCCTCTTTCTCCCTACATTCCTCTCTCTTTAAATAAATAAAACCTTTTAAAAATTAAGAATACTAGAATTTTTTTTTTACAGATACTTGGGCTAGCAGGTTGAATTAAACATCTTTAATAAGTGCTACCATACTCATAAATTTACCCTGATCCAAAATTATGTTTCCCCCAGAATGGGAAGCCAGTTTGGGTGCTGAGTCACCAAAATGGATGATGCTTGTCCCCTGCACACATGGATATCGGTTCTCCCGATGTTCTCCCAGAAGCTCCAGGGCTCCTCGGAGCCCTCCAGTAGCAGGGAATGGGGCCAGGCCCTCAGGTCACTACCCTCCACTCCCATCAGAGAGGCTTCAGACTCTGCTTACAGGCTTACAGGTGGGCTTTTGTTTGAGGAAGGCCTCTGAAGCTTCAAAAAGCATTTTTTTAAGTTTGGAAAATCTTCTGAAGAACATCTTTGAAGTCCACCTAGAAGACCCCATGTTTTCTTAATTACCACAATCTGATCTGATGTCCCTCATTGGAATTCTAGGGGGAACCTCCAGAAATAGTTGCCCATTTCAAGGTTGTTTTACCCAAAACCAATGGGCGTGTCAAGAAGTCACACCTTTGCCTTCCGAGAGGGTACCATCACCTATGCTTCTCTTGGTAAACGGTACAAGCTGTCAAGCCCCAACAGTAGACAAATAGGATGGAACAGTTCCTCTAAGGCCATATCAGGGCCGTTACAGCAGACTCCATGGTTCCCAAGTACTGGGCATGAGTAAAAAAAAGAATTTTTTAAAAAAAGAAAGAATTAATCTGTGGAGGGTCTGCAGTATCAAAGAACATACACCGTGTGTTCAGTCCTGTGCTAGACTCAATGGACAATTCAAGAAAAGAGAAGGTAGTGTCTCTCCAGTCATTCACCCCTTTATTTACTGAGTACCTGTGCATACGGGCACTACGCTGGTGCATAACCCCTGTCCCTCAAAGCACTTACCAACCAAGATATGAGCTTACTAGAAACAAAACTGTTCCACATGAAACAATTAGAGAACACCAAAAAAATATAATAATGTGGTTGTCTACAGACTGTAAATTCCCCTCATATTCAAAGAAAAAAGAAGATGGATGAGGGCTGAAAGAGTCAGAAATTTTTCTAAGAATGGGATCTATATTGAAAAAGGAAAAAAATAGGGGTTTTCCAAACAAGAGTAAAATGAATTGTACAGTACACGTATGTGAATGCCCCTCCTTTGAAACGGTTTATTTATCTTGTCTTCTTTAGCATGGCCAACTGGGCTACAGTGCTGATGAGACCAAGGACCTTCCACTCCACACGTCTGTGATTCTATAATCCTCAGAGAACAGCCAGCAGACCTGCAAGCCAGTTAGTTTCATGTGAAGAAAGGACCCCTCTGACCCCTGGGCTAAGACTGTGTTGTCTCCAGTCTGTGAATGGGTGCAGGTCCTCAGACAAGAAGGAGTTGACAGAGTATAGATGTCCCAACACAAACCCCAACTCAGCTCTTTGAGCCCTTTGGATCAGTAGCCTCTTTTCCATCCATAGACCACGGTAGCACCTGGCCCAGCATAGATACTAAGTATTTTTAAGTGATAAATGTGTAGAGGACCGGGACCACATGAATGCTCAACTGCAAAGTGACCGTGGGGCCAGAGCCAGGCTGAAAGCACCACATTTTCACAAACGCTTGTGGCATTTAAGAGCATAGCTGTAGATTCAGAACGCCCAGCTTCAAACTCAGTGCCACAACTTCCCAACTGTCTTACCTTGGCCTTGATTTCTCTAAGTACAAAATAAGGATGGTGATAGTTACTGTGAGTGAGGGTTCAGTGACCGAGTATTTAGCACAGTGCCTAACAAATATTAATGCAAATTACACGCTATTCAGGGGAAAAGTCAGATTTGTTCACCTTTGCCTCAAACAGCTAACGAAGACCATCAAAGGGGAGCGCTCTGCAGAGAATCAGACTGGCCCAGAAACCTGCAGAAACAGGGCCCTCCCAAAAATCCTCTCCTTGCAGCAGCTTTCTTTCACCTCCTGACTCTTTCCTCCGGTGGCTCTGGGCACCTCTTCTGTGCCCCTTCCTACCGGGTCTCCATCACCCCAAGACATTTAATAGAAAATCTCAAAGATGAAAAAGACCATAGAGGTGGTCCACTCCATTCCTCACAATGTTAGGCCTGTAACACTGTTAGCAGATAAAGGTTTAACACATGATTTTTTCCCTCCAGGTGACTGAGTTTGAAGCTCTCAGTGGAACGAATCTTTGCTAATCTCAGGCCTATGGTAGAGACGCTAAGGACCACCTGGCTTGCACGTGATCTGCGCCACGTGCTAAACACTTCACAGGCATTAGCTCCTTTCATCCTCACATTAACTCAGAGAGGCAGGTACTCTTACTCACCTCCTTCCACCCACGGTCCGGGAGGAAACTGAGGCTCCGAGAGGATAAATGAGCTGTGCAAGGCCACACAAGCGAGTAAGTACACAGAAAGGCAGATGAGCTGCACACAAGTTGCTGCCTCGGTGCTTTTAGGGCTTTGTTTGTGTCGATTTAATGAAGCTGTAATTGATGGCTCACAGCGTCCTATATGGTTAAGCCAGGCAGGGAGTGGCCACGAGGGTTCCAGTGGGTGTTGGAGTCTGGGCCAGGCAGAAAGTCCTTCTTGAGAAGAGCCTGGGCCTCCCTGAGCTCTGTGGGTCTGGTGGAGACAATAGTATCTACCTCTCAGATGGTTGAGTGGTATCTCAATAAGGAGCAGTTATCATGATCATAATCTGAAAAACAGATAAAGGGATTCTTTTGTCGTGAGCTTCTGAGGAAATGAATGTACTGCTAACTCAGGGCGTTCCGTGTGCTGTTGATACGATTTGGGTAGAACTCCAGGACCTACTTGGACAAGTGCTGCTCTCCACTTGAACTGTGGAAAGGACCGGTGAGCCCAGAACATTCCATGGCCAGGCTTACCTTGATGGGCACCAGTATAGGCTGTCTATCTGTCTGTCTGCCCTTAATGCTGTGCTCCCTTCCTTCTGTCTGGGGCCTAAAGCTCTAGGGGGCATGGAGGCCCCTTTCCTCTCCCACCCCAACATGACTGTGCACCAAAGGAGACTCTTAGGTCTTCTCAGATCCCTTCATTCAGGCAAACCCTTGTTCTGTTTTCTCATGGGCCTCCCCAGCCACAGGTTGCTTCAGAGGCCACAGAGTCTCAGGCCTCAGAGCTGCCCTGATCCTACAGGGAAGTGACCAGGAGTCTGGAAGGGCAGGGCAGGGCAGTGGGCAGGGATGGCATCATTTCCTTCTGTCCCTTTAACTGAAGGCAGAATAAAGTGGGATAAAGCAAAACCACTGGCAAAGAGGAGGAAAAAAATAGGTGAATAATACTGTTGACATATCTACAGAATGTCACATATTCTATAGCACTCTTCTTCTTAAATGTACCCACATCAATTATTCCATGGATGGGCAGACCTGCCAAGAATATTATTCCCATTTGACAGGTGGGAAAAGCAGGACATGTAAGACTATGGGCTGAGGTGAAGCTCAAACCAAAACCTCCAAGTCCTTACCTATACTTTTCACCTGAGTCCCCCTGACTGTCTCCAGCCACCTACAGAAGAGCCTGCACTTCCATTTCCAGCACGAGATCGCACCAGGTCTGATCCTGGGAAAGATGCCATCTAACTTGGTTTCTAGGAACAACACCACTCCTGGCAGAACGGCTCGTCCCGTTTATCTGGGGGACTCCATTCATTCATGAAAAGAACCTGGAGCCAGTTGTCCCCCACAAGGAATCAGCTTAAAAGGGACACAAATGTAACTCTGAGAAATCACTGCCTGGTGAGCCAAGTGGTCCCCCGACTCCACTTTCAAGAGGTTCTGTGCAACCTGGCCTTGAACAGAATGAGTAAATGAAGATTTCACCAGTTCTGTGTCAAAACCCAATCAGGGACAACATCCACCTCCTAATATCATGGGGAAGTGGGAAATGGGTTAATAATCCCTTGGAGTCCCACCCATAAAAGTTGTCTGAGTCTTTAACTAAATCCCCTTTGCTAAGGACATAATGCAACACCATTACACTGGCCTGAGAGGAGCATTTCCCTGCAAGCGCACCAGCCCTGCTTCACCTGCCTTCAGTCTGCTGGGCACTGGGGCTCTGCCTTCTTAAGTGGGCTCAACTGTATTCCAGGCTTCTGCGGTGATGTGGAACCGCGCGGAGCTCCATTTTACGTTCTTAAATATTCATAAGGAGCTTTGCAACATTAATATCTTAGATGGCTTACAAGAACACTTAAATACTGGTTCTTCACTCCCCTCCCTCTCCCCAAAAGTCCCAGCCTGTTGTAATTTGTGTAATGCACTGGGCCATTTTAATAATTGTCTGGGGATTTATGGGGTGGTTCTGCTGCCCTGTCACGCAGGGTGTAATTACGACCTCGGCTTCTCTTATGCACTAATCCTGCTTGTTTTAGGGAAGCCAAGCTTGGACAGGCAAGTGCAGGACAGGGCTAATGCTCAGGAATTAGTGATAGGCCTCAGCCATTTCCCTTAACCTTCCCGCTTCTGCTCCAGGTTTGCTGTTGCTGAATGTCACAGTGTGTAGCACGTTTTTTAATTAAAGAGCATGTTTTCTCAAAAGGAGAAGATTCAAGAATGAGAGACCAGGGCCATCAACGAGTACTCAAACAATAAACTTTGGCACATACTGTTCAGAGATAAGAGGCTTAGAGATATGTCCTATCCTAAGGTGGAGCGAAACTCTGTTGTCGTCATTTTGCATAAAGGCAAGACAGAATAGAAGGTTGCCAGTTTTAACTGGGGAAAAAGGGAACTCTGGGTATCTTAGACCTTGCTGAAATGTTCTGATATGATTCAAACACCAGGGACTTGGCAGATAGTGAAATTAAATGCTGTAAAACTGTACACTTCTAAAGAGATGCAGACATAATGAGCTACGTGGGGGAGGGCCTGGCATTATTTTGCATTGGGTCACATCACTGATATTGCCTGATCACCTCTGGCCTCCAGATCTAAACTCAACTCAAGAAAGAAGAGAGGAGATGAAGTTCTAATAGCAAGACATGCAAAATCCACACGATCACTCAGAAAATCTGAGCACCAGCATGCTGGGCCAGACCCATGAAGCTAAGAGAACTCTAACTCTGAATAATTTCAATAGGGAGATAAGCCAAACACATATAAGTTCTAAACCCCTTAGAGGTGAGCTTATAAACATATGAGAGTTAATACAAAGCTGATTAAGAATATCTATGCTCCACGAATAAGCCCTTGTCAGCAGTTATCATCCTTTCAAAGAAATGCTTCTAAGGCTCTAATTCAAGTTCAAATGCCTGAACCTGGCAAAGATGTGTACCGCCTTATCTTTCTGGCCCCTCTCTGCTCCTGCCCTTTCCCTCATACATGCTTCCCACATGGCCTTGCCCTGGCTGGCAGTCCTTGGAGCAAAGGCAGTCATGTCAACCCCATTTGATATCCTGTAAAAGTGAAGTCTTCCAGGTTCCTGGGGTCCTTTCCCCAAAACGCTACTCAGAGGAGGCTTCATGCCACAGGTGAGATTTGAATTGAACTAGTCTGAGCTAGTGAAGAGCATTCAAGAAACGAGTGGATAGATCGGGGCAGTGGTAGGAAACAAAAAAGGGAGCAAGCTGTGCTCTGGGGTATAATCACAGGCACACCTGGTTTTTTGTGCTTAGTTTTATTGTGCTTTGCAGACACTGCATTTCCATCAACCTGGAGGACACACGACCCTCCACCAACAAAAAGATTATGCCTCACTGAAGGCTCTGATGAGGGTTAGCATTTTTTCACAATGAAGTATTTTTAATTAAGGTGTATACATTGTGTTTTTAGACATAATGCTATTGCACAATTAATAGACCACAGTACAGTATAAATATAACTTTTATATGCACTGGGAAACAAAAAATCCGTGTGACTTGCGTTATGGCAACAACCACTTTATTGCCGTGGTCTGGAACTAAGCCTGCAATATCTCCGAGGTCTGCCTGTGATTGGTTTGCCTGTTGGGGAAGATATTTACCAGGAAGTTGTAGGAAATTGGGCTGGAAAGGAAGACTGAAGCCAGAAGCTCATACTTACATGATCGGGGAGCTGGCTTTAGAGACAAAAGCTTTGAAGTCACATGTCACCTTTTGTCCAAAAGGGATAAAGTAGTGAAGAAAACTGACTAGCCTGTCTGGTTTGGCTTCCACCCCCTGTCTTACGTCTTCTTTCTATGAGACATAATTTGAACAGCATGGAAGAGTCACTCCATTCTGTCAAACAGTGTTCAACTCCCCATGGCCATGAATAAGATGCTCCCTATACCTGAAGCATTACATGCATTACTCTTACTCACTCACATGCTCCCCTTCACGCTCCTAAGGGTATAGCAAGACATCTCTATTTAGAGGAAAACGGGTCTCTCTTCTCCCACCATATCCCACCTGTATAGAAAGATCCCTCCACAGGTGTATCAGCTCCCCACTGGGCTTGTGGGCATAATGGTAGCTTCCAGGACACTGGCTCTTAGAACAGGATGGGTTAGATCCAACTCAAAGAGTCTAGGGAAGGCCACACAGTATTGAGGAGCCACATATCATAACTCTACCATTAGCTACGTGATCACAGACAAGCAGCTTCCCAACCTGAGCCTCGGTTTCCCCATACACATAATGGGGGAGGGGGGTGGGTCCTCGCAAACTCTAAGTTACCTTTGTGATCTAAGACCTCACGTATCTCTTTCCATAGCAAAAGCACTTTGTTGAACCCCAGTGTCACCTGGTAGACAAGTCCCCACACAGATTACAAAGATGGCGTCATCACCAAGGCCCCATTACCACTGAATTAAAAACAGCATTCATCTCCCTCTGATTCATGAAAGATTCTGAAATAGAAGGAAGGCCAACTGCTCCCACAACAGGCTCCCGCAGGCTCCTGGCTGTCCACACACCACGATCACGGACTTTGCTTGTCAGGACATGATTTACAGCACTCGCAACAGTTACATAAATTTCCATAAACGTTCACAAACGCCATAAATATCAAATTCCATGAGTACGAGAGAGGGGCGGTAGGAAGGGGATGCTGGGGATCGTGGGCGATGAAGCAGCTCCCCCAACTTTAGGGCATTAAAGCTAAATTTGACTAATCGTGAGCAGTTCTTCCTCCACTGCACCTGAGCGCTAATTACATGCCTGGTTAATTCAGTAATGTACACACATTGCTTCCTCTACTTCATGAGATTAATGAGGGGAAGAAGAAGGTTGTTACAAACCTGTCTGTGGGGTTGTTCTTTACACCTCCTTAACAGTGGCCAGAAAGGAGCCAAACCAGTTGGCGTGTGTCGTCCCCACCACTTTGTGGGGCGCCTCATGGCACCTCTCCCCCGGTACATGGGGCAGAGTCAGCAGAGGGCTGGTGAGCATGGGAGGAGATGGAGGCAAAGGTGCCATTCTCAGTGGAAATTTTACAATACATTTCTCCATGGTGCCCTGACATCACATCTTCAATAGTGACTGTTTCCAGGTGGCCATCCTGGGTGTCCGTTTCCAGCATTTTCAGAATTATTAGAAGCTTTCTTGTCTCCCCCCACCCCACGCACACACATGCCTCCCTCCAGGTGCCTTGTAGGGATTAAACTAGGCATGCATTCCAGAGTCACAGCTGCCCCTGAGGACGGGAGCCTGAAATTCCAAGGCTTCCTGGACCCAAAACAGGGCAGAAACCCAAGATGACAGAGGGGTAGAGGGCACAGGAAGGAGGTTTGCCAAGTGGAATGAGGGGAAAATCTGGGAGTCTGCTGGACATCTAGACAATTTGACGCTGCTACCCTTGCTGCCATCATTAGGACAGATCAGGACAGGGTGCCCCATGCACGCTGAATGGCACTTCTGTGCTCTTTCCCCACCAAAACTTGCCTTGGTCTTTACAGCCTCATTCCATCCTTTTGAAAATGCTTGTAGAGGGATGGAGAGCACATCATGTCAGTTATCCAGGGCCTGGCCATTTAGAAACATCCCAGGCCCCTGCCCTCACACCCCTCAGAAATAATCCTCCATCCTGGCTTCCTTGGGTATAATCTGCCCTCCTCAGGCATGGCTGGGCATGCGTGGAATGGAATGGACCCCAGCAGCCAGCTGCTCTGCCTGTGTTCAGCTCAACCAGCATTTATTGAGCATCTACCATGGGGATGCCATTCACTGATCAGGCCAGGGATACCAAGGCGAAAAAGACCGGTTCTTGCTTTCAAGGAGCTGTCAGTCAAGTAAGGAAGAAAACCAGCTGATCACTGCATCCACTGATCATGTGCTTTCACGTGTACGGTCCGGTGTGTGTGTGGGGGGGGGTGGGGGTGGTACAAGGAAGGGATCAGTAACTGCTGAGAGAGGGATGCTCAGGAACACTTCTCCAACAGAGAGGAGAGCTGAAGGAAGACAAACAGGGCAAAAATGGGGCAGCAAGAAGGACTAGGAATCAGCATGTTCAAATGGAGATGTGCAAGTGGTCAAGACAGCTTGGGGGCAACTCTCTCTTTTAACCTATTCCCTCCTTCCATCTCCTCCTTTCTCTCTCCCACCTCCCCTCTTATCCCTCCCCACTGCCTTCACTAGTTCCCAGGGTAGTGTTGTCAGAGGCTCGTGGCCAGCGCGAACCCTCAGGGCTGAACCACAGCCCTGTCCACACCATGACACAGAAGACAGCTAGACACTGGCTCCTCCGTTTCCTCGGCTAGCATTTCTCCCTCCTTCTTGAGACCACTTCTCACCAAATTGACTACCTACTCTGGACTGGTAAAACAGTGACCTGCAGGGCAGATGGACACCTTAAAAGAAAGAGAATGTGATGATTAGTGAAATAGACATGCTTCTGGTGGTAGAATTTCAGGCATTAAGAACAGGTGTCCCTGAGAGCTCTCTGAGAGGTAGGGGAGAACCTTCTTAATTGCCCTTCCAATAGCAGCAGGAAGGCTGGACCAACTCAGGTGTAGTGAGTTGGGCAGACATTTTTAGGGCATCTCATTACATTGAAAAATCTTAAGGCCGTCCTGGCTGGTGTGGCTCAGTGGATTGAGCACCAGCTTGCAAAATGAAGGGTTTTGGGTTCAATTCCCAGTCAGGCAGGTGCCTGGGTTGCAGGCCAATGTTTCTCTCCCTCTCTTCCTCCCTTCCCCTCTCTGTAAAAATAAATAAATAAAATCTTTTAAAAAAAAAACCTCAAGGTCTTTTCGGAGCAAATGACTCTCAAGGTTTTTGTTTTTTAAAGGAAGCTCTGGGATCTAGGGTCTCTTGCCTTGAGTCCATCTGCCTTTTGGTCAAGAGCCGGAAATGACTACTAGGCAGATTGGGATCCCTGATCCTGTTCAAAGGCAGGAGCCAGATTGGTTCCCCATGTCCTCCCAGGGTCAGAAGGGACTGAAAGCTGTGTATGTAGGTAGCAACTATTCATCATGTCCTTGATTCCTATTGTCATTGGGCCAATGTCCCATTCCAATGCCTCTCCCCTCCCTCTCCCCAAGTCTTGGTGCCTCTCAGTTTTATAAAGAGACCTAGCGACACCCCTGGAAAAGGTCCTCCACCTCCAGCTGTGGAACCACTTAGTGATTTGGGGGATTCCTGCTTGTTGACAAGAAACTTGACCTGACCTAGGAGAGTAAAGTCACATCTCATCAGTCTGTGCCCTCCCCCAAGCCACCCGGCCCCTGTCAGGCTATCTCCACTTCCCAGAAAAGCAGAAGCTGTCCTTGCAAACCACATTCATGGGGTTCCACCGCAGTTGCCCATTGACAACCAAGAACTCCAGCAACCACGTGGTCTTTAAAAAAAAAAAAGGCAAGTCATCCCACAGGCTGCCTTGATTACATCACAGGTTGTCACCCAGCCAAGCTTTTACACAGGCCCACAGGAGAACTTGGTCTGCAGCCGACCCTGGCTGCTGCTGGGCAGCCCCACAACCACCCAGCCATAGATCACGTCTGTAAGCCCATGGAGTTCATTATCTCCCTAATGCTGCTGCTTCTGTAGATCATTAGAAAGAAACTTGACCTGACCTGTGAACTCTGAAATTGATTGTTGCCCTGAAATGGTCAACAGCCCATTTTCTAATCGATGCGTGGAATAATTTTATACATATTTAAATTATATATTAACTTTAATGCTTGTTAAATTTATCTACCACTTTCATCCTGTGCTTCGCTTGAACTCAGGAGGGTCTATTTACCTTTGGGTGGGAGGAAAAGAGAGAGGGAGGGGGAATCTAGGCCAAGACCAAGTGAAGGAGGAAAGAGAAGCCCCAGCGCTGAGCCAGAGGCCATGGAGGACAGGGCTTAAAGCTAGAGGTGGGGAAGAAAGTACGTGTGCCTCTGGAAATACGTATGTGTGGGTGTGTGCATGTGAAATGTGTACATGTGGTGTGGGTATGAGAGAGTGATGTGTATGTGTGTGAAAGTGTGTTTGTATCTGAGAATATATACATATATGTGTGTGAATATGAGTGTGTTTCCTCTCCCATGCACTCTCCCCCAGCTTGTGGTCCAGGCACCTTTCCTAACCCCCAGTAATGAGAATGAGAGTTTCCCCCCTAATTCACATGAAGGCACTATTGATGCAGGGGTTTTGACTGAAAAGGACAGACGCAGACCATTACGGTTATGCTGAGTTGGGCTTGACATTTCGAGTCCCCAGAGTGCGGAACTACCTGGAAAGAAGGCCAGAATTGCTAATGGTCTCCATAGCAGGGGTTCTTAACCTAGTGTTCATCAACCCCAAGACCTCTAAGGATCAATGAATCCCTTGAAATTGAAGAAAGCTTGTGTGCATATGTGTGTATGTGTGTGTCCAGGGAGAGGCTTTGTCACACTTACTAGACTTTCAGAAGGCTTATGACTGTGGAAGAAAGAGCCACCGCACTTCAATGACACCGATTATGTGCAGGGCAGGACTGCTTTCTCCTGCATCCCCACTTTGGCACACAGCCCCAACACCCTGCCCTTGTTTCCATCGGCAAGACTCACTGTGGTCTCTAACCTCGAGCCCAGAACACCTGATAGAGAGCCACGCCCACCCAGAGCAGAGCAACAAACAGCCTCCCAGCTGGCTCCTAGTTCAGGGTCCAAGTCCGGATGCCAGTGCTGTCCTTCCCAACCCCAATCTTCCAGAGTTTGGGCACTCCCAAGATTTACATTCACTTCATGCCCCTGTGAAGGGGGTACAAACTGATGAAGCCAACCTTCTAGAAACAATCTTGAAAGTAGTCATGCTTTTCATCTCAGTTATTTTGCTTCTAGGAATTTATCCTAAGGAGATAGTCCAACTACAAACGAAGGGTTGTGCACAGAGATGCTCCTCAGATTATTGACACCAAAGCAAACCACTGGGAACAGACTACTTAGTGTCTAGCACAAGGGGAAGAGCTAAATAAATCAGCGACTCCCTACGAAGGATTGCTGTCCAGCAATCAAAAAGCATGTTTGCATTTATGAACCAGGTAACTAAATTAACTACCAATAATTTTCATTGCCCATCCTCTACTTTTTTTAGTATGTTTTATAGAAGTTTTAGTGACATGGAGAAATGCCTGCAACTATACAGAAAAGTATAGTATGGTGCAATTTCAAAATTTTTTATTACATAGACAAAACAATAGAAGAAACACATCTAAAATAGTAATAATTTCCTAGCCTTTTAATACATTTCTGTACTTTCTAAGTGTCTGTTATTAGCATGCATTAAGTTTTTTAAAGTTATATTTAAAAAAAATTTGTTCTGCTTTCCAATCCATCCACCACAAGAGTCCTAACTCAAGACCCCAAACTCACAGACTCCAGACTTCTGATTTCCTCATTTATAGGAGAGTAAACAAAACTCTTAATGCCTCACCAAGATTTGCAGTCCCCCTTAGTGGTCCTAGAAGTAAAATCAAAATAGTACTTACCCCTTTTATCCTCTCACATTTCCACATTCTTCCTCAACTCTGAGTCTTTCCTCAGGGCAGTCTGTTTTAATTTATTTCCCCTTCCTCTGTTTATTCACAATAGCCTAATTCCCAATTTATAGACAAATGCCCAATTTAGATAAGAGACTATGACCTGGGTTTTTTCTTCCAGGTGAAAACAAGAGGAGGGGGTTGGGCAGAAAAGGAATAAAAGGAAGTGGGTGAGAAAGAAGACCCGTTTTACTAGGTTAGGTTGCTGCCTACTTTCCTGGGAAGACCAAGGTCATCTAATATGTACTGCCTTGACTTTCCTCCCTCTGCCTCAGAGACTCTGCATCATTATCATCCATCCTTTCAGCCTCCCTCGTGCCTCCCTCGTGTCTCAAAGGAAGACGTATTCTGTTACTTTGCCAAGGTGCACCCCTCCACCTGGACTATTGATCCCATCCTTTCCCATCTCTTCCAGACCATTGCTAGATCAATCATCCCCAAGCTCTGGAGGATCTGTGATCTGCCCTCCCCAGTGGTTTGTACCCCTTCTGCAGCGTCAGACGGCATGGATTTGAGTCGCTGCTCGGCTACTTAGTACCTGGGCAGGCTACTTATCCTCTCTGTGCCTCCATTTCCATGCCTGACCATTGGAATAATAACAACACCTTCTTAATACAGTTATTAGAGTGAAATGAGATACTCCCATCAAACACTTAGAACAGGGATGTCACATAGTGAATGTTAGTGGTTCTTGTTATGTTTATGGTCCTAAAGCATGCTCAGCTGGCTCCTACGTTGGGAAACGCCTTCTCCACCATCTTAACATCCTGAACCACTGCTTCCTATCAGGGGAAATTCTCTCACTGCCTGGAGTTTTTCAGTTTCTCTAAGATCTCAATCCCTTGTCATCTAGGTGCCACCTTACCCACTAATACAACCACTCTCATTGGCCATGCCAATGGTACCCCAAAACCCCCAGGAACTTTCTCAGCCTTCACTCTACTCAGTCCCCATCATGATCCAATAACCCCTCCTCCAAACTTTGGTCTCCTTGGCTTCCTAACAACTGTACAACCTTTGGTTCTTTATCAGAATTTCAAAACATTTCTTTTTAGCCTCCTCTGCTTACTGTTTAGATGGAAGCTCATTTCCCCAGGTTTGGAAGCAGGTACCTTCTCTTCTCACTCAACCCACTTTCCTGAGTGGGCCTACCCACCCCTGGAGCTTCAGCCATCGCCTGCACATTGACCACTTCCATATAAGAAGGCTTTAAAGCAGAGGAGAGGGTGGAACTGAATAGCTGTTGGGTAGACAAGAGATGGATCTGCCAGAGGGAAAACGGAGAAGGGAGGGGAAAGAGAGGAGAGGGTACAAGGCCAGCTTGACTTACAGGTTGAGAGAATGGTCAGTGTGGGGTGATTTCTGGGGTTTAAAATACTTTTCCACCTCTCAGCTGCTCCTCTATGACATTAGTGTTGTCTGAGAGCCTCCCTTTAGCGTAAGGATCCAAGTTATTTTTTTAATGTAGCTTACACCTGTGACTCCATGGTGCAGTAGAAGAAAAGTGGGCAAAGGATTCAGGAGACCTGTTTGAACCCCAGCTCTTCACCGGTAGAAACAGATAATACTGTCCATTTTAGAGGGCTGTTGGGAGTATTATGGACAATTATTAGTTTTGCCATTCTCTCCCCCATCACAGGCCCCACTTCTTTATCTGTGAAATGGGGACAACAGCATAGATGACTCATAAACTTCTGTGAGTGTCTCTCCTTTGAAAGGCTTTGGCCCTAGTCCTCTGCCTTACTTAGGAAACGACTCCTGATGAGAGGTGACAGGTCAATAAATAACACTCCTCTTCCCAGACAGATGACTCAGAGGCAGCCAAGGCCATCAGAGGAGGCACTGGCTCCCTCACTGCCGAGCTGGAAGGTGCAGCTTTAGACCACTGGCAGCAGTGGCTTGGTACTATTTCATTCCAGAAGTCCAACCTCCCCTCTTATTTGGGAGGCCACCATCCTCTTCCCAGCATGCAGCAGGCTCCGTTCCCTGCTTCTCTCCCAGCTTTATGGGCACCTGGGAGAGTCCTGAAGTTTCCAGCTGGGCGGTAGAGGTGTAAGAGCTGGAGTCTGAACCAACTTCCTGAATCCCTTGCCTAACTTTCCTGCCATTGTACCAGGAAATTCAAGCAGTAGAGCATCATGGGAGAACAGTGCTCTGGAGCCAGGCTGCCAGATTTAGAGTCCCACTGCATCTCTGACTAGCTGTGTGGCATTGGGTAAGTTTCTTAACCTCTCTGGTCCTCCATTTCTGCCCCTGCAAAATGAGGATGATAATTGCACTCACCTCAGAGGGTTGCCAGGAGGATTACATGAATTAATGCAAGTGAAGTGCTGAGGACCCTGCCTGGCACACTGTAGGCACTCAGTGTGTTGGATCAGCATCACCATCATCAATTACCATTCTGCAAAAGAGGTCCATCAAGGTGGCTCTCATTTCTTTCGTAACGAATCTGAGCTGTGTGAGTTCTCTTTAAGGTTTGACCCTAGGGGCTCAACCTCTCACAGAGGCCCCCTGATTCTGGCCCTCAAAGGAGACACAGGCCCAAACAAGAACTACAACCACAGCATGTTTCCACATTCTCAGATTTTCCAAAATAAAGCTCCAGGAATCAAGAACCTGAGGAGAGAGACACCAAGTCACCAAAAACATTCAGCTTCATTCAAGGGGGTAGAGGGATTATTTGTTTGTTTTCACAAATATTAAACTTTCCAATTTTCTTGGAACAGTGGTGGCTTCATCAGAAAGCTGGAATTGGATGCCCAGATTATTATGAGACAGTCTGTGGCTTAATCGTTTCAATGTTTTTATATTGGAGAATAAAGAGGCATTTGGCACTTATCTAAAATTACAACAGCGGAGAAGGAAAAAGGCTCTCGCAGGTACATAGCTGTGATCTGCATATGTACATGTTTTGAGTTCATTATGAAATCACAGAATCAAGGCATCTCAGAGCTAGTAACAGCCTCAGCATCCCTCTCTTCCAATCCCTTCCTCTTACAGATGGGGAAAGTGAGGCCTAGAGGAAGAACATTAATTACCCAGCATTGCTCAGCTAGTTAGTGACAGGCTAACTGTACTAGAAGCTGAGAAATAGAACTGTTGGGCAAGGAGAGGGTCCGCTTCTTATTTTAACGACAAAATGTCCTCTGCCTTCCCTGTCTGGACAGAAACGCCACCGCCCCCCGCCCCCACCAGCCTTCACCTTGAGCCCCTCCGTGATCCAGCTCTGCCCAATCTCCCTCTCCTGTCTTAGCTTCCGTGCTGCCAGGCTAATCACCTCCCTGCTAACTCCCCACTCTCAGGAATGCCTTCCTCAGCCCACCGCCCTGATGCAAACTCCTCCCTTCCTTCAAAGCCAAGTGGAAGGTAACTTGAAAGTTTTTTCTGACCACTTGACATGAGTGCTATGGACCCTGAACTCACAGAGCTGCAGGCACAAGGCTGAGAGTCATGGTGAAAAAGAGCCCCAGGGAGTCCAAGGGCCTCGGCCTCCATCCCAGCTCTTCATCATGACCTCAGGAAAGTTATCTCCCTGCCCAAGCCTCAGGTTCCTCTGCTATAAAAACACTTAGCTGGGACAGGAGGCTGAAACTGAATAAAATTGCACATCATAGCACAGTAGGTACTCAGGGAATGGATACTTAAAGATACATTGTTTAGTTCATTATATAGCAAACACTTTTGTCCTGTAGTCGGTTCCTGTGCATGTCGGCTTTGTCATCACAACTAGATTGTAAGAAAATACAATTAAACTCCTGAAGAGCAGGAATTTTGACACTTTTATTCCCTTAAATAGCCCCAAGTCCCTCTCACAATGCCTGGCGCAGAGTAGGCACTCAGTAAATGTTGTTGAATAAACGAACAAACTTCTTTCATCCCCTAAAGAGCTTAGATCCACAATAGTAATAATAATGAGTCTTAAGGCTTATAAGTATATAGTGACTGGCATTTTTCAAAGCACTTTCACATGTGAAAAATTATTTGACACTCAGCCCAGTGAAGGGGGAAGATTGGGTATTATTATTATCTGTCCCCATTTCCTACGTGAGGAAACCGAGATGCCAAAGACGTTCGGTTCTCAAAGTGACAGAACTAGGAAGTGGCAGCTTGTGGACTGACATCCATTGCACAAATCCAGACTGGGTCTGCTTCCAGTCAGCCACATCCGATACGTGCTCGTGGAAGGACTGATTAAGTTGGATTCTGATTTTGATCGACTTGGTGAGGCATTTGATGATTACGTGAAGAGTTCCCTGACTGCCAGAAGAAAGACTTCTCTGAGAGTGGTGGCCAGATAAAGGGACACCCAGGCTGGGAAGCTGGGGCATTGGGAGGGAAGTGAATTAGACAAACTCTTCCTTCAGCAAGACAAATTTGTGCAGGGAAACCATGCCTGGCTGGGGAAGCCAATTGGAAAAGAATGATAGAGGGCCGGCTCCTGAGGTTCATCAAAGTCATTTGTTGCAGGTAAGCTCATTTTTCACAGGCCAAGGGGATATTTACCTAGAGTACACCTTTAAGGAATAGCCGACAGATTGAACGGTACAATGCTTTATTATATTTCACACCCTGGTGATTCAATATGATGGAGGTGGGGGTGGGGGGAAGCAGAGGAGAAAGGCAGAAGAAAGAGATATTAAAATGTCCAGCAATAGGGTATCCTCCTTCTCCAGCGCCTGCAGCAAACGTCAGCTGCAGTGGAAGGTATCGGAAGATGCTCAAGCAGCCATGCCCTGTGGGTGATGCTGATCGGAGAGAGGGTATCTGACTTTGGTTGACCTCACCCCTTCCTCCTAAGTACTCCCTCATGTCCCATGGGGTCTACTCACCCCTCCACGATTTTTAGAAACGTTTTCACACAATTCTTGGAAAGCTGGAGACCTGCGTTCTACTTCTGGTTCTTCCACTATGTTAGTTAGGTGAGTTGAGGCAACACCTTTGACCTCTGGGCTCCAATTTCTTCACCTATAAAAGGCAGAATGTCTTCGTGGTCTCTAGGCTACCTTCCAGCCCTTACTGGAGACTTGCCTTTATCTAGAGACAGCTGGCTTCCTTGGCAGCCCTTCCTCACACCCTGTCACACCAGTCAGCAGCCTAGAAATCTGTTGCAATCATCATTAGAAAGACCACCCTCAGCCTGGAGGCAGCCTCTGCCCTGAGATCCAAAGGTAGGAATGGTCATTTCCTTGACAACCAGCATCCTTTAATACCTCTCAATAGTTCTCATCCAGAAATTCATCTCAACCCTCTGGGAAACTATATTTTTAGCTCTTTCCACTATCTACAAAGTATCATAACTTGAGTCTTTGTGCAACACAAGGATTGGGTTTCTGCTGTCTTCAAATCTTCAAAATCCCTATGGATTCCCTCCCATCGGTTCTAATCTTCTCATTCAAGATCTTACCATGACTTACATACTCCTATCTTTGTTCCTTATCCCCTCAGAAATGCCTCCTTTTCCTCTTCACTCAAATAAACCTGGCCCACAGTCTGCACTGGAAGGTACACTTTTTTGTCCTTGTCCTTCCTCATCCTGCTGCCTTGGATGTTCATAGGATGGCAGGAGCTCTGGCAGCCATCTTGAGAGGAGGCCACCTTGAGGATGTAAGTCATGAGCTAAAGATGATGGGCCAGAAATCAAAAAGCTACTGGGTCCCTGATGACTGGGAGGCAGAGCCATCATCCCAGCCTGACACTGCCACCTCTGGACTTCTTTCAAATGAGAGAGAAATAAACTGCTCCCTTGTTTATGCCACAGTCTCTTGAGCTTTCAGTGGTGCACAGCTGAGCCCAATTCTTAATGGATGCAATAGCCTTGTCTAAAGGTCTCCCCACTACATTCACCATTCCATACCCATGAGGCTTTAGCACACAACATGGAGCACGTGAATAGTTGTGGAAGAAGGCAGGAAGGAGGGAGTAGGTGTGATTGAGTTCCCTCCTCTGATTTCTTCTCCCTTCTACCCTGTCCCCTGGCCTTGGGTGGAAGGATTCAGGGAAGAGTCTGAGCAGGACCCTTCTAGGTCTAGACTCTGAGCAGGAGTGTCTGCTGGGCTGAGTACCCACCATGACATATTTACAAGGTCCTCTCCTGGAAGCGATATGCTTCCAAAGCTCTGATTGGAGGCACCTGACACCACTTTGATACAGAGGATTTACTCAGTCTTTAAAAGGCCAACTGGTATGAAATTGAAGGGGGATGTGGCCAGGACCCTTAGGGATATTTCTCAAACCCTCCCCTATGGGCTGATTTCTCCTCCATCCATGTTATTGGGGATAGGATGCTTTTATCTCTGTGTTAGAGCATTGAAGTGACATGCTAGGGTATCACTGTGAACTGGAAGCTATGTTATCAGCAATTTGGTAGTCACTTAGCAATGCCCAGAGACAGTGGTATGTGTGACAAGAAGTTTGGATGGCAAAGAGAAGCTCAGAAGCAAAGGACCAGATGGAGAAAAATCCAAGGACAGCCAGGCTGCCCCAGGACCATGTAGGTGTGGGAGCCTGGGCGGCACAGGGACAAGAAGCCAGGAGAGTGAGCAACTCAACTCAGTCCAATAAGCCGCGCTGAGTTCTTCCTATCTACTGGGCAATATACCAGCAAGTGAGGGGACCCTGTCCCCCACAGGAGATCACAGTCTAGAGGAGGTCAAGGATGTTTATGCAAATATCTATAACATAATGTAATTTCAAGTGCACAAAACGATGAATAAATTAAGGTCCACAAGAATGAAAAACAGCTTCGCTTGAATGCGAGGTGAAGGCTTCCCAGAGAAAGGGGCCTTAGGACAGACCTGGCAGGCCAAGGAAACCTCTGGCAAGCAAGGATGAGTGTGCTGGAGGGAGCTGGGGACAATCCAGGCGATGGAAGCAGTGGGCCACGGCAGGAATGTGCCAAGAGGGGACGTTGTCTCTACCTTCGAAGTTATGCTGATGACATGGATGAGGGTTTTTTGAACACCAACCTCCTCAGAGAACAGCCGCAGCACAATTGTCCAGGAAATGGCTATTCTTCCCACACCCATAAACCCGGGCACAGAGCCCGGGAACTCCACGTACATGGCATTGCCTGAGAGCCAGTCCAGCACCAGAAAGAGTTGTGCTGAAACCCAGGTGGCTAATGAGGTCAGCAGGCCAAGTGTACAGGGACACTCCTATCTGTTCCTGGATATCACACGCCTGGGATCCAGCCACACCGAAATGTCCCCACCCATTCTACAAACATGGCTACATACTAAATGGTTCAATGATGTTGGGACCCAAGGCCGTCCGTAGCGAAGACGCCCAGAGGTGTCAGACTTGAGGTGTTGGGTGACACTGAGAGCCTTCTATGTGTCTGGCCCCTAAAGTGACACAGGGACAAAAAAGATATGTTATACCCAGTCCAGTCTCTTCAAGCTGATAGCACAGTTACAAAGGCAGGGCGGCCACGAGAGGTGGCAAGAGGACACTCAAAATAACAAAAAGGGAATCAAAGAGAGCTGGAGTGGCAAAGAGCAGATGAACAGAAATGTACACAGGGTCAATCTGGGAGTACTTCCTGAAGGAAGCGACTTGGGATCCTAAAGTGCTGCGAAAACAGGGACTCTTATCATTGGTGGTTGTGTCAGCCACCTATTACCGCATTAATTCTGGTAATTACCACAAACCATCCCAAAGTCAGTGGCTCAAAACAATAATCATTCACTCTGATCCATGTGACCATAGGACCCTGATCCAGTCTGGGCTTCGCTAGGGCTTGGCTCTAAGGTGCACATTGGAATAAAAGACAGCCACCACTGGTTTGCACCAGCAGGTCAGCCGGGACCTGTTCCCATGGCCATAGCCAGATCGTCAGAACACATATATCTGCTAACATCCCATTGGTCATAGCAAGTCACATGGCCAAACTCTTCACCGAAGAGGCAAGGTCCACACTTTGTCTGCCATGAAGTCCCAGCAAGTCACAGCCAAGCCCTGCGTCAGCGAGGCAGGGAAGTGTGTGAGTGTGGAGACCACAGGGGTGGGTGGAAGGGAAGTGAGTAGTTTCTTTACTGCAGTGATGGAGACAAGGGAAAGAAACCCCGCATAGAGGACTACATAAGCAGAGGTATGGAGGTGAGCGTGAGTCCAGCGTGGGAGAACAGAGGGGAGGAAAAGTGGGACCCAAATCAAAATGGCGGGGTGGGCAGGTAGAGAGAGTGGAGACATACCTGTCTCTGACAATGAGGCTGGGGACATAAGTGAGTGGCAAGCCAGCTTTTTTTTCCTTGGGCCCTTGCCTCTTCTCCTTGACAAGTTAAGAAGTTATAAATTGGAAGCAAGAGAGTTCACTCTTGCAGGACCTTGTCTCTGGAAAAATATTGCAACTCACCGAGCTCTCACCCCTCCCGAGGCTTTCCGGGGTGTGCCCAGCCCTGAGCTCCTGCCCTTGTCTGAGCAGAGGACATGCACACATGGGCAGTGCCACCACCAGCGCGCAGACGGCACTGCGCCACCTGGACGGATCACTGTGGTGTGTACATCCAGCTTGACTCTAAGCCACCAGGGGCCTGGGACTGTTTTTCATAGTTTTTCTTGCCGTCTCTAAACAGCAGGAGCCCCGTAACCACATGTGGAATAAATGGATGAATGGTAGGCAGTGCTAAGAGAATCAGGCAGCACCGTTTCTGGAATAGAAAAACTGGAGAAAGTAGGTCAGCTTGGACCAGCCACAATCAAGACAGTCCTATTAATAGAAAATGCAAACATTATTTAGGGACAGGAGCGTGAAATGGGAAAGGGGAAGGACACTTGAAGGTGGATGGAAACTCAGCCTTGTGTGAAAACACAAACTTGAGCAGAAATGAAATTCCTGGGGAGGCTGCCTGTTCCTAAAGAAATATAGTCCCAGGTAATGGCCTCGGGCAGAGTTTCCATGGCAGATCAGCCCACCAGGCAGCCAGCCACCTCACCACCTCCCGCGGAGCCCAGAAAGGTACTGGGCTCCGCACCAGCAACACAGACACTCGAGGAATGCTGTGGAGGAAGTTGTCCAGGGGTCACAGCTGTCCCAGGACAGGATCTGTCCTGCCTTACAACAGGGTTCCTCCCACTGGAAAAAATACCTTCCCCTTGCCTCCTCCAGAAAGCCTTCCAGGATAGATAACACCATAACCCTGACTTAATCCCAAATAAAGCATGCAAATTTCTCTTCATTGGTAAATGACATCATACATTTTATTTCACTGTGGATCACAGGGCCTCGAAATTGTCTCTTGTGTATCAATTTTATGCATATACTGGTTAAGGTGGGAGCCATGGCATTTCCTTCCTGCGGGCTCCTCCTCCAGGTTAGGCGCTCTCACAGTCCTTATTAAATTCCCTCCCAACACAACGTGGTATAAATATGTGATGATGCAGATGCAGATCAAAGAAACAAGTCAGAAATCTAGAACCTGGTGGTGGTTTGTGCAGGAGCCTCTCAGTCAGTCCCTCCCATTTTCCAACATCCTGGGGCACTGACATCAACATCTGGGATGTCAGAACAGAGTGGCTGTGGCGCCACCTGACACGGGAGAAAGTCTGGCTGTCCCTGGTGCTCAGGACAGGCGGGGCTGGTGAAGGGAAGTGTCGCTGCATAATGCTGACAAGTGAGACAGCCAGTCTGGATAATCCTCTTAAGCCAGAGAAGAAAATAACTAGTGTGATGGATGATCTCAGGATACCTGAGGCTTGGGGCCAGGACTCAGCCAGGGAGTGTGCAGAATATCCTAGCCAGCAGCAGGGGCTTGGAAGGGGTGGTAAGGCTCTGAGGTCAGAGGTCGAGGTCACCTGTGAGGGCCCAACCCATCTGCTGACTGGTTCTCCTGCCTCACTCAGCCCGATGTGCTGATCTGACCAGTCCCCTCAGGCCGCACAGGCAGTCTGAGGAAGAGGGCTGCGGGAGGCCTTGACCAGGCAGGTTGTGAAATTTAGTTCCCGCCTCTGCCAAATGAGGGTCCGTCAGAAAGCACTTTCACAAACCTCTACTGAAAGTTCCAGCACGAAGTCTCCTGAGCGACTGTCTTGTCCAACCCCTCACCCAAAAATGAAGAGATAGAAGTCCAAAGAGGGAAAGAGTCTCGACCCAAGGCCCCCGGCACAGAGGTGACAGAACCTCTCCAGGAACATGCATCACCTGGCCTGCTCTCTCAGCCACTGCCACTGCGAGCCCTCCCCTCATTTTGGACCATCTCTAGGTCCAAAAAATTGGGCTAGAATGATAATGCGCATCCTAGAGAAGAGAGAATGTGGAAGTGCATCAATTATCTACTGCTGTGTAACAAATTTCCCTACAACTTCATGGTATAAGACAACAAACAAGCATTTACTCTTTCACAGTTTCTGTGGACCAGGAATCTGGGACCTGCTTAGCAGGGTGGATTTGGCTCAAGGTCTCTTGTGAGGCTGGAGTCAAGATGGAGACTGAGGCCAGGTGAAGGGAAGGAGATAAGGAAAAGAATGAGGGTCCAGTGAAGAGAAATGGTGAGTCTGGGATCACAGAATTAAGCGAAGCTGCAGAATGGGGTGTTGGCAGGAAGTGGTAAGAAGTGAGACCCAAGAAGTGTCCATCTCTGTTTAACACATCACTTCTTTCCAGAAGCTTTCTCCAGTCTGACAGAACTCTCTGCCTGCTCCCTGGTTCCCTCCACTTGCCCATACTGCATGATTAGAATGGTCACTTAGCTTCTCTCTTACTCTTAGACAAGTTCAACATAAAATGATAACAATAATAATAAGACAATGATGGAGACAAAAGCTAACAATTACTGAATTCTTACCAAATAAATGCCAGGCCCTGTGTTAAACAACTTCCATAGGCAGAGGAATGCTATTTTTAAGGTAATAACTGGCTTTTGCTTTTCCCACCTGTCTTTTCTGCCCTGCCCTCTCCAATCTTGGAAATCAAGCAGTTAGGACCAACGTAGAACAAAGAGATCAATGGAGTTGCATCTCTGGTCTCATCTAGTCCCCCCAACCTCCTTTTCCCCAAGCCTGCCTCTCCCCTGATGCCTCCTGGGCACCTACAAACCAGCAGAATGATGGGGACCATGCTGGACATGAAAGGAACAGCCTCAGTCCCAGACGGCTCCAGTACTAATAGGCCATGAGACCAAGGGCAAGTCATTAGACCTCTCAGCCTTGGTCTTCAGATCATAAAAACGGGGCTGCTGGGGATGAACTCTGCTCTCACACTGCTGCCGTGAGGCTTGCGGGAAATAATAGAAGTGCCGAATGGGCCACAAGAGCCGTCTCGAAAGCTCCCCACGTGAGAGCCAGATAATGTTCTGAGCAGCCTCGGTGAACTGGCTCATTCGGTCCTCAGCAACCTCATGTCACCAATGAGGCCACTGAGGCCAGAGAGAGTTGGGTGCCTTGCCTCAGGCCACACAGTGTCAGTGCGTGTCCAAACCGATGTCTGAAGTCAGACTGGCAGCAACGGGCACTGACCCACCTGCCCCTCCCCTAGGAGTACCGGTCTCCTGCCTCCTCCCGCCCTGGACACTCCGTTCAGCTCAGCCAGCAGCCCCCATCTCTCCCAGTGGTTGGATGGCGGTAATATGGCACCTTGCCCTTTCTGCCCCCAGGGAGGGGCTCCCAGGTGAGCTCAATGGTGTAGATGATACCCCCTGACTCCTCACATCCTCCTGCCCTGTGCCCCAGATAGGGCAGGACACTGACCCATCAGGACAGAAGCTGACCTGACACAGGAGAAGGGTCCCCAAGTCCCCAAGGTGTGCCAGGAGTTAATCCTTTGGTTGCTGGGTTGCGAGGAGATGGCAGAATGAAGCAGTCTCCAGTGCGAGTGGGACCAGAGCTATGGACAGGGCACTCCACGGGTCTGGGCAGCCGGCATGGAAGTATTTCAACAAACTACAGCTAACAGGGCCCTGCAGGGCATACCAGCTGGTTATTGACTCTGCAGTGTCCTGTTCTGCTTCCTCAGTGAAGGACAAAGCCTACTGATACCCAGTCCAGTGCTCCTTTTACTGTCCCAACCAGTCCTTACTACCTGGGCCGCCTTGAGAAAAGGTGCTCAAAACAAGGATGGCATTTCTCCCTTAGCCATTGGCTCCCTGCTGTCCTCAGTGGCCTGTCTGCCTCACCCAACACCTACCTCCCAGGCAGAAGTGTAACTGCCCGGCAGCAGTCCAGCCTCAGAGCGCGCAGCGCAACCCTGGGCTCACCTTCCCTGTCTGGCTCCTAGACATCCCGTTCCTCCCCGCAGCGGTGTGCTAGCACGTGACTCTTGAGGGGCCTGATGTAGAGCCTCTGCTGGTGTTCATGGTGTGAGTATTCCTACCCTGGCCCATTTCAAACTACAAAATTCCTCAATATTTAACAAGTATCTCTAGTTGAGTTGTTGTGAGGCAGCTCCAGCACACTTGACCCAACCTGCTCTGAAGTCTGCATACCTAGATGGTACAGCAGGAGGCGTCTGAGAGAAGACACCTTTCCCACCACTGGGTCAGGGCAGGATGCGCCCTTCTTACTCCCAACACCCACCTCCAGGCCAAGACAACCTGAAGTTAATGCAACTGACAATTTTTATTTCTTTTTCCTTACACCCAGACATGGAGAGAACAATCTACAAGCAATAGGAGATGGATAGAGATATATGGAAGGATAGCCACAGACATCAGAGATAGAGCAGAGGTAGGAAGATAGAGTCGTAGACATACAGAGATAGAGACATAGCCATAGACATGCAGATACAGACAGAGATAGAGGTGAAAGTAGAGATGTGAAGATTTCCTCCATGTCTCATCTATTTTGCAATCCAGAGGTAACAAAGGGATACACGATAACTATAATTATCATATTAAAGATTATATATAGTCCTGGTAGAAGCGCCTCGGTTCCACTGGCCAACTGTGAGACGCTTTACGCTGGAATCAGCATCCTCATAAAGAGCGCTGGGCTTCCTCTCCTTCTCAGGGCTCCTGCTCCCCAGGCCATTAGCAGTCAGCGAGCACCCTAAGCAGCTGCTGACACATAGGCACAGTCGCTGGTGGGCCAACCGTTTGTTTGCCTTTCCGCAGTGTGAAGGTTGAGTTGAGTCATTTTGCACCCAATTACTTTGCAGTAAATTTGCCGGATGGTTCTTGTCCTGCAGTATTGATCCAGCATCTCACCTTGAGCTTGTTTATTGACACATCAAATTCAGAAGTCAGGCCCACTCAATTGACCACTTCCCAATTAGGGCATTTATATGATGTCACTGAGGCCCCTTGTCATGTTCCGATGAGAGCCATTTGTCCCCCAGCCACTGCCACCACCCAGTCGCCTGCAACCAAGTTGCCATTTTTCTCTGACCTTTCCAGAGACAGATGGCAGTCCATAAAATACATCATTAGCAACGTGTCATTTTATCTTGCCGCAGTTTCTTTACGTGAAAGGTGCTTTGTTCAACAAAAGATTCTGTAGCTGAGTTCTCCCCAGAGAGAGGCTTACAATGCTTCTTTGCTGGAGTCATGGATGATGGAGACAAATGCTTCCTTTTTCATCGGGGGGATGCCCCTTGGCCCTATTCAGGAAGGAGCCATTGGGCAGTGACACAGAGCAGACTACCAGAACGGGGAGAGTGGAGGTGGTGGTGAAGTGTCAAAAACACAACCAGGTATCAAAAAATAATGTCTCAATGGTGACGCAAGGAAACTTGACTTGGGGTGGTAAACACATAATATACAGATGATATATCATAGATTTGTACACTATATAATGTTATTAACCAATGTCACCCCAATAAATTCAATAAAGTTTTTTTTTTTAAGATAGCATCCTAGGACATGGGGATGCTCTCACACCCAGACAGACACCATTTCCCCAGTCAGCTTCCGTCCTTTCTTCATCTGCCTGCATGTGTAGTGGTAGGCAGAGGCGGAGGGTCGGGTAGGGGGGGTAGGGGATTGTGAAAGGCAGAATGCTACGAAATGCATGCTCTCAAAACTGAACTCAGGGTCAGGACATTCCAGCCCTTCACCCAGCAAGGTGGCACTATCACCCCACTTCAGGGACAAGCTCACAAGGAGAAGGGCAGTGGGAGTGAATGTAGGTCTTCTACGGCCTGATGTAAGGCCAAGAAAGAGGTAGACTGTAGGCTCCACAAGGGTAAGAATGAAGACAAATCCTGCTCCCCATTGTATTCCAGGATTGTCATGTCTGTCCCAGAGAAGGCCCTCCCAAAAATGTTTGTCGTAGGTTGACCAAGAGAAGCTTAACTCAATATAGAATGGTCCATATTAAACAGAAATGCTCAATATAATTTTTATCAGCAGCATTGGTAATTTGTGTGGAATTTGGGAGGTAATTCTCATAACGTGGACAAGAAATAGGAGGGTCTGAGGCACTCCTGCTAGTGGGAAGCAGAGCCAGGCTTGGGGCCCAGGTCTCCAAGCCCGGAACGCACTGAGCCATATCAGGTCCAGGATCACGTGAGTATGGTATGAGAGAGAGCCTCCCCACTTCTTTCAAGGCAGAGAGAACATGAGACTGTGAAGGGTGCCGAAGTAAAGGGGGGAGACTCCTAGAGGCCAGAAATATCTAATCTGGGGGCCCTGCCTACAAGCCTGGGAGGGCTGAGGGAATCAATGGTTCAGCAACTGGAACACACTCAGGGCACTCAGATGGGCAGAGCTGGTGCATGAATGGAAACACGGACATGGGAGAGACTAAATCTCCCATCATTCACTGTGGCCCTGCAAGAGCGAGCAGAGGTCAGAGCTGTCCCTGGGGTGAGTCCCCAGCCCTTCCACTGACTATTCAATGACTCTCAGTAGCCTCTCAAGCAGCCAGCAAGTCTCAGGTTAGAACAGAGTCTAAAGAGGCTGCTCACTTCATTCTACATCTTGAAAACCAGGGCCCCTTCTTAATCACCAGACCCATGTGATGTCCCCCATAAATTAATACCTCAGTAAATCACTCAATGCAGAGGCCCTGTCATTGTCTTATTTTCATCTCTCTTACTGTAATCACAGCCTCATCCAACTTGAAGCAATTCCTGTCCTCAAGGGGCTGCAGAATGGATGAGCAAGTTCTTTACTGACTATGGACAACCAGGAATTGTGAAGAGAGACAACATTTTAACATACAGAGTGGTCCTTCACTGGAAAGCCCACTTTGGTATAAGACACTTCTAATCCAAAACAAGTCTTTTTTTTCTTTAGCATACTTGTCAAAAGAGGAACATAAAAAATGTATAGGGCCTGATACCTGCGCACAAGGGGTTTATAATCTGCTTAGGAAAATAAGGAACACCCAAGAAGCAAAAGAGGAAAACAATATGTTGCAATTAATAATTACCATGAATTGTCAGTAAAGGAGAGATGAACATTGACTGGACTATCAGAGGAGGCTTCATGGAGGTGAGACTTGACAAATGGAAAGAATTTGATTAGTCTGACTTCACCTTCATGCCCGGGAAAGACCTGAAATGTGATGTCCAAAGTCTGCTAAGAATTTGGACAGGTAGTCATATTCTGAGCAGGTTTTCAAACTGTAGGGAGTGACCCATTAATGACAATGAAATCAATTTAATAGGTTATTATTAGCATGTTTTTAAATGAAAAAGAATGAAAGAATGGAATAGAATAGAATAGAATAGAATAGAATAGAATAGAATAGAATAGAACAGAACAGATCCGGACCGGCGCAGACCAGATCAGAGTGCATCTGCTGTGTAGTGAGGAGAACCACAGTATGACACTTTGGTTCCACATGTGTGGAGGGGAAGTGTATTGACTGTGGCTCATAGTCAAAATAATCTGCAAGAAACTGTCACAGAAGGTCATTATTTTCCCTTTTTTTTTCTTTTACCAAACCAGATACCTGTCTGTCCAAATCCTTGGCCCAATTCAATGCAATTCAATTCAATTTAACAAACATCTTAGTGTGCGTTCACCATGTGCCAGACTGTGGGGCTATAGAGCTGAGTCAGATGTAGTGCCTGCCCCATACACAACAAAGGAGTTAGTCCATGTTCAGCATTCAACATGTATTAACTGCTTTGTGCTAGGAACACAACCTTGAACAGGAAACCCATGGGCCCAGGGAACGCAGGGTCTGTAGGGGAGACAGGTAAGTGAGTGGGTAAACTAGCCCAGGTGGGGAGTATGGAACTAGGGACAATGGGGGCCCTGGTGCAAGCTTGGGAAGTGAGGACAGACTTGTCTAAGCTGAAATCTTTATGGCGATTTGTCCAGGATTTTCCTGGTTTGGGCACTGAAAGTTTCACATTCCAGAAAACCCCTCAGTTCCAGGCAATCCAGGATGGTTGGTTATCCTAGAGGTAAGAGAAAGAGTGATATATTCCGAAAACTGAAATTGCTTCAAACTTAGGGCAGGTTTAGTAAGAAAAGTACCTCAGATTTTGTCAAAATCTAAAAGTTGATCCTAAGGCATCATATGTGAATATTGAGTTTGCTTATTACCACTGAAATTCAGTTGTTTTAATTTTTTGATCCATGCAATTAAATTTTTTGAAATCAATGCTTACCTATAACTCTAGATAATGCCTAAGCTTAAATCAGGAGCTTTGGGAAGCAGACAGGTAATATAAACGCCAGCCAGATGAGGACAGTGATGACAAGAGGCTGTACAGCCTGCTCAAAGCCAGCAACCTGAACTTGGCCCCAGCTGCCTTAGGCCTGAAAGAATGATGCCAAATGCCCCGATATTTCAAAGGAAGCTCCAAATAAAGATTTTTATATGCAGTCTCCTAATTCGGGATTTTTAGAAAAATACAGCATCAAACAAAACATTCTGTGACTGTTTTCACCCCTAACATCACCATTCACAGCACGTGGTCAGTGGAACTTCCACCCCCTCCTGGCAGCATAGACAAATTGCAAGATGTTCTCTTTGACAGGTGACAGGTGACTTTTGTACGAGTACCCAAGGGTAAAGCAATCATTGGTGAACCTCTTATCATGGAAAAAGGTTGTCTAGGGAGCAGAAGTGAGGCCAGAAAAAGAATGGCTGAGTGGAAAGCATCAAAAACCAAGCTTTGCCATTGTCCCAGTTTAGGGCAGGACAGGCCCAGGCTTCATGACAGGGAATCAAAGTCAGCCAGCAATTGATCTTGAGTTGGGCCTTGAATATGACATCTCAGCAAGAAAGTGGCTGTCTCGCTGGCTGATTTATAAAACCCCAAAGGAAAACCCCCAGAGCAGAATCCTTGGCCCACCCTTAACCAAGCCGCCCGCATCCCATCTGCAGCAAGGCCAGGCCCCTGGGAAGGCAGGCATGTTGGGCTCCGCACTGCAGATCTGAGCCTGTCCTGACCCACTGCAGCCAGGGCAAAGCTGACCTGGCCTGGGCACTTGTCCCTGACTGGGGACTAAGTGTTTACACGAGAGCGGCAGCTCTGTGGGGGGATTTCCTGCGCTTCCTGTCAACCTGTTTCCCCAGTAGGCTGCCCTAGCTTCATAATCTCTGGTTGAGGCCCACATTGCATTTTCTCTGCCCCTTCTACTCAAGCCTCAGATGCCAATCCAAGGGCTCAGAGCTCTGCCAGCTTTTGATATCTCTGTGCTGACAGAGGGGAACAAGGCCAGGGAGGCTTCTGGGACACTGTGGGGAAGATAGAACAGGGACCAGGGCTCTCAAGCTCAGGATTTTCTCTATGCCACCCCTTTCAGGTGGGGTACCTCCCATGTCCCCCAGACCTCAGTCTCTATCACAGCCACCTCTTTCTCCAGCACCTCGTTCAGACATGCCAGAGAAAGAAGAGAAGGAAGATAGTTTGAAATACAGAGAAAACCTTTGGGCTAACTTTTCACCTGGAAAATAAATAATTAGAAAATCAGATCAACATTCAGACCAACAGCGGTCTAAAGCCACGGCAGACAGAAGTCCAGTAGACTGGAGCATCTTCTCAGGGAATCCTGAGGCCTTCAGATGGTTTAACAAAGTCCAACACTGAAGTAGGAGAATGCACTAAGACATGAACAAGGTGGGGTCCTGTCTCCCAGGAGCTCTGGCCTAGTAAGAGAAACAGTTGATTATACACACAGTAGTCCCCCCCCCCACCTTATCTGCAGTTTCAGTTACCTGCAGTTAACTGTGATCTGAAAATATGAAGTGGAAAATTCTAGAACTAAACAATTCCTAAGTTTTAAATTTCACACTGTTCTGAGTGACGTGCTGAAATCTCCTGCTGTGCAGCTTTGTCCCACCCAGGACGTGAATCATCCCTTTGTCCCGCATGTCCACACTGTGTAGACTAATGGCATTGGTTACTTAGTAGCAATCTCCGCTATCATGTCATGTATCAGAGAGAGAGAGACTGCAATCACATAACTCTTATTACAGTATATTGTATAATTGCCGTTAATCGCTTATTGTGCCTAATTTATAAACTAAACTTTATCAGTTATGTATGTATAGAAAAAAAACATGGCACATACAGGTTTCGGTGCTATCCACGGTTTCAGGCATCTATGGGAAGCCTTGGAGTATATCCCTGTGGATAAGGGGAGACTACTGCAAATGGAAGCTGGGAAGTTTTATTACAGCTCAGAAATACACACCCTAATCCCCCTGCAGTCAAGGTTATTCTGGGAGCAAGGGACATGCCCTGATCCTAAGCTCAAGTCATTTGGATGCCATTTGGACAGAGGAGACTAGGTGCCCCAAAACACAGTGGTCCCCAACCCTGAGACCCTACTTCTTAGGGTCACAGGCTCAGCCCTCAAGTCCCTTAACTAAGCAGCCTGCAGTGCCTGTCACTTCCACATGCCAGCATCATTTCCTGCGTCCACACAAATAAAAGTGGACAGCAAGCCAGTGCCATCTTGTTTGCTGCTATTGGATTTATGACATGTCAAGTTTAAATAGCACGTGCAAGGCTTACAACGGAGGCAACACAGAAATTCATTTTTCAAGCCCTTCAAGGCTCTGAGCTGATCCCCCTCCCTGCTGGGGCCAGGAGCACAATTTCATGAAATTCTGATGCGGAGAAAAGGCCTCCCCAGATTTCCACATCCAATTCTGCTCCTGTCTCTCTCTCTTTTCTTTTTCCCTCAAGTCTCAAAAAATACCAAAATAGCATAAATGCCACTTACCAGTACCCGGTAGATCCCAATTAACCTTTCTGCAAATTTGCTTCTGCTGTGCATAAGCCCTAACCTTATTTCTGGGGCTGAATTATTACTCCTTTACAAACAAACCACCAGCACGCTTTCTTGCCGCCCAGCTGACGTAGCCAGCTCTAATTTAGGCCCGTTCCACCCAGCTTTTATGCTTCTCTTTATCTGGATGTGAGTACCTTTTTCCCTGTCTTCCCTCCCCCGCAATCAGCAAATTAAACTGCTCCGTTGCCCCCAGCTTTTCCCAACAATAGAGGCAACTTGGACTTGACCCATTAAAGGAGAGAGCCCGGAAAGACTTGCTACAGTACCCAGCAAGTCTCATTTTGATAATTGACTGGGAAAACAGGCATTTGGGTTGCAAAGCAGCCTTGGTCAGGCTCCTATTTTGCAGCAAACCCCCAAATTAAAAATCACCTCCAGGGGATAATTCTTTCGCAAATGATATGAGCTGGGCTATTTCTGTTTTTGTCAGGTGCACTGTCACTCCAGGCTGGTGTCTCCTATGTTATTCCAGCTGCACGAGAAAGGCCTGTAATAATAGCATTGGCAACGGAAACAATGGCAAGAAGGGGGATGTCAATTTACAGTCAAGAAACAAGGTGAAAACCACTCTCCTCACCAAAAAGTCGAAGCCTACTTTAGACGATAGAAAATTACAAAGTAAAATCCCTAAAGGCAGTTGGTATAATCCCTGGCAAGGCAGGCAGTATTCGGGTGCCATGTTAGGCAGTGGTCAAACCTCAGTTAGGCTGGAATCACCTAGGAAGCAGGGTATCTGAACTCCTAAAAATGAACAAATGTGATGCAGCAGGCTAATTATTTCATACTTCAGTCAGAGTGAATTGTGGACAGATACATCTGCCTTTGCCCATGATGTCACTTTTGGAGTATTGTACCCTTCGCGACCCTTGGCAAATAGACCACTCCTCCTCAGCCTTAAAGACAGCTCGGGGGAGGGGGGAAGGGCAGAAAACTGTACTTGAACAACAATAAAAAAGAGTTAAAAATTAATAATAAAAGCTAAAATGGCCATAAAAGAAAAAAGGCTCAGCTCAAATGTCTCCTCTTCCAAGAAGCCTTCCTGATTATGGGCCAGATTTTCTCCCCCCGCCCCCCCAGTCTCCCACCACATAGTGTTTGGTAGCACAGTCATACGACTGCTGCTTTACTTTGCAGTCTCTCCCGTTGTATCCCTTGAGAACAGAGCACACATATTGCTCCTATTTTCATCTCCAGCACCAGGGTGGCTGGCATATAGTAGGTGCTTAGGAATTGTTGATTGAATGACTAGATATGTCAAAGTATGAAAACCTATACAAGGTGAAAAAGAGCTGAATTTAAAAGGACTGATTATTCTGCATGGCCCTTCCAAATGCCTCCCAGATACTCAGCTTTGTATCAAGTACATAAAAGTGATAGGAGGGAAGGACAGAATCTCAACTTTCAAGAGGCTTATCGTCAGATTTGTGCATCTCTCTATGGGAATGGTAGAAAGTAGTCCAAGGCAAACAAGGGTGGTGCAGTAGGATGGTTGAGCTGGCATGCCAGGTTGGGAGTTAAGAAAACGTATTCCCTGTCACGACCCCACCACTGAGTCATCATGCCACCTTGGACAAGTTCCTCCACCTCTCTAGCTAGACCTCTGCTTTGTCGTATGTAACATCAGAAAGTCGAAGTGATACTGGGACATTTGCTACTCATGTGGAAGAAATAAAATTTCTGCCTTATAACATATAAAAAGGTAACTTCTATGTGGATTAATGACCTAAGCATAAAATAGCAAAACTCTAAAACTTAAAAGCAATGTAGAAATATAGGTGTGTGGTGTCAGTTTAGATGTTAACAAAATTTCCTTTTGAAGAGCAAAAGCTGTAAAGGAAACACCTGACAAATGGACCTACCTTAAAGCAAATACATGCCCTAATCAAAGTGAAAAATGACACCACAGACTAGAAGAATGTATCTACAACCGCCGTGACGAAAAATATAAGAGAAGTCAGAATACCTAAAGAGCTTTCACAAATCTACCTGAAAAACAAAGACAGCCTAGTGGAAAGGTGGTCAAAGGAGATGAAACCTGATTCACAACAGACAATGACTGATAAACTGGTGAGATGTTCAATCTCACTAAAAATCAGAGAAATGTCCATTAAAAATGACAGCGAGATACTAATTCATACCCAGCAGACAGGAAAAAAATGGAAAGTCCTAATAATACCTAGTTTTGTCAAAGATGTGTCGCCATGGAGATGCAGATAAGCATGCAAATTGGCGCAGCTATTTTGAAGGACAGTTTGACAATAGCTAGTAAAGTTGAGCCTGTTCATGCTCTACAGCTCAGCAATTCCCTGTCACTGTATAGAAGGAGACATAGACAAGTATATTCCTTGTAGTATTGTTTATGATCAAACATGGGAAGCAACTTAAATGACCACAAATCACAGATTGGAAAAACACAGTACAGTCACATAGCGAAGTATGCCGTATAGTACTGTAGTATGTATTACTATGGTATAGCACTACTCTAGTACAGGGCAGTAGTATAATCAGACAGTGGGATCCTGTACAGCAGTGAACACTAGTCCACTAGATCTACATGTAACAACACGGCCAAATCTCAAAGTTAGGATGCTGAGAAAAGCAGAAAGTTGCTGAGCTATATATGCTGGAAAATGGCACTGAGGAAAAGTTTAACACAAAGCGATGCTACATTGTTATGGGTGAAGAATGTAGCGAAGGATAAAAACTGGGCAAGAAAGGTGGTCTCTGAGGTCAGGATAAGAGTCACTCTGGCAGAGAAAGGAATGGGAGTGGGCATGGGCTTTGGGACAGAGCCGGCTTCCGCTTGTAGTAAATATTTAATTTTTAATTGTAGTAATTGTAG